>JAEQBH010008583.1:0-106621 GCA_016808115.1 Tetrastigma voinierianum
ACATAAAATTAATATCACATATTGAGCAAAAAAAATTCTCTACTTGCAGAAGGCTGTTATATAATTTTATATTAAAACAAATGAAAGTTTTAATACTTTTCGTACTGTGTAAACATGCAGGCTAATATGAATATTCACAATTGTAAAAATTTAAGTCACATAAAAAACCTTCCTCTCACAATACACCACATTGGGCTCGCGTCGTCTCACTCACAAGAATAATAGACTCCCCATCATTTGCAAGGCCTGCACACTACTTCCATATAACCTTCATAAAGTTGTCGGGCTTTACTATTACCATATAGTACAAGATACAACAATACACTTAAAGTTTATAACCCCAAATTGTACGTTAGCGATTCTTTATTAAAGGATCATAATTTCGTCACTATGCGCGTAAGATTTAAAGTTAATTATTTATTATTCAAGGCGTCAAAGATTATATGCGGCAATTAAATGCAAGTAAATTCAACACCTGAAATAAAATACCATATTATTTTCATGTTCACATATATCATATCAATTGTCATTAAATACTTCATCATCACATATACATGCATACGGAAATACATATATCATCGGGTGCATCATCACCATTCAAGATGCAAGCAAGACTCGTAATCAGAATAAGCAGATATGTTCCTCAATTCACACACATATATGGATATCTATCAAAGTGATAAAAAATATAACACCACAAAAATCATACTTATTGCTCAACCGTGCGTGATCGAATCAATCACCTACCAAATTGATTCAAAATTTCGCTGAATCAAGAAAATCATTCACTATATGTTATCCATTCATAAAAGACATTCTGTACATCTCTAAATTGATAAAATAATACTTTAATTGACATAAGTTTTATCACAATAACATCAGAGGTATACATGCTCACCATAATAAAATTCGGTAAGAAAAAATTTTTTACAATAATAGTAAAATTAAACATTAAAAATCCTAAGGGTCTAATAAGCAATAATTGTAATTCATCGAGAAAATACATCAACAAATTAAATTCTTATTAAAATTTGATTTCATAAGCAAGAAACAATAAAAATAAATTAACTTTTATAGGAAATCATGTTTGAATTATACTCTGATACCACTTATTGGATTTTTCTATTTCTTATATTGAAAATCAATAATCACCTTTTGTTAGAAAAACAAAACCATCACAAATAAAACTATTATCATGGTTTCTTTGAGTTATATGGAATAAATCTTAATTCCCATATACGATTAAACCCTAATTATTATATAATAAAGCAAGAACCTTTGGAACAATATGATTTTCACAATATCAATACAAAGATAAAAGGTATACCTTAACCCATTGAGATTCTCAAGGGATCAAAACAATCTTTGATGAAAATTGTGTTTCCCTAACCCTTTAACCCTTTATGGGGGCACTCACTGATCAAATAATAGATTTATAAGGTGGGAAATGGATTTTTATGGATTGTTGTTTGCTTTGGTCTTAACGCCTATAGTTTTTTGCAAGACATATTCCTTAACAATCAAATTTTGACATGACAGATGATTCTAATTTCTACATGCTCACATGAAATTTAGAAAATAAATAATACTAATTGTGTTGAGTGTTGGATTTCTTGTTTTTGCAGGATGTTTTATTTCTATTAAGTATTAAAAAGTAAAGATAAGTCAATATGTTATTCTTTTATTTAGAAAAGAAACCAAGTATTTTGCCTTTTTTCATTAAAAAAAAAGGTCTATTATAAGTCATAAAAAATAGAAAAACAAACAAATTAATATCTAAAAACAAATCGCTTTCAATAAAAAGATAACAAACAAATATCCTCTAAGTAGTTTTGCATGCATTCATGTTTGATTAAATATATTCATTTTCATATACTATATTTTGTCTTCCCTTGGTAATCAAGGATGGTAATGACCAAGATTAAAGGTCTTAATGATGTAATTGTATTTGTGCATGGATCAAAGCTCTTCATGATGTAATTATAAGACCAAGGTAGATCCTAATCCTTATGATTCATATACATGTCTTTTCTCTAACCGTTTATTGGACTGATTAGTTAAGAAAGAACGTCAACTGCTCAACCGATTGATTTGATGCCATGTAAAATAAGATTAGTGTCGATACTGTAATGGAGGAAGTTTTTGATGAACTGATTGTTTAACAAGCTTGATTGGTATCTTTACTGAAAGCATCTGACATGAATTTATACACATAAGTGAAGCAGTTTGATGCACCAATTAAGTTATATGATATACTTGAGTGAAGTTTAGCCCATGCATGAATGCAAAATTAAAAGGATAATGAAGATTATAAATATTGGGCTAAGTTTCTTGAGCCTATAAGTCTCAGATATTAAGCTATTTAATATTTAGATATCAATAAGTCTACAAATATAAATGGTAATGTGGTTTTTTTTTTTTAATATAAGAGTTAAAAAACAAAGTAAAGGGATTAGGGAAATGAGAAAATTTAGGGTTTATTTATGGGCCCTATTTTAAGGCTCAAGGTTTATAGGTTATTCCAAATACCTTTCCACTCATACCCCCATGGGGTGATGGTTTTCACTTCCAATTGTCGATATATTTTTATCCCTATCGTATCATAGTGGAAGAGTAATATCTTAGCGTCCTTATGGTTGAAAGTTCTTCCTTTTATCATTGCTCATTCTTGTTAGATTATTACTATTTTTAGTTCGAACATCGAAATGATGTAGATAAAAACGACTACGCAAAAAATTAAGAATAATGACGCTCGACACTGGATGCTTTCAAAAAGCATCATTAATTTGATAAGAATATTATATTAATTGACGCTTTTTAGAAACGTCATTATCGAATGTAATATTTTTGTATTGATGACATGTATAAGAAGCGTAATTATCTGATGAAGGTAAATGTGTATATAATGACACTTATTTCGAGAGTCATAAAATTAATCATAAACCTTAACGCTTTTCTAAAGCGTCATTGAGTAATATATAATATATTAATTATTAATACTATTCTTATTTTTGTTGTTTACAAAATAGTATTTTATTTATCACATGGTCCCATACATGTCTTTCAAAAAATTTAGATTATTTTGCATGACAACTTCGTTATTGTTTTTTAAAATTAATATTTTTATTTTTATATTTCTATTATTATTTAGAAAAATTAATATTATAACTTTTGATAATAAATTATTATAAATATTCTTATTTTAAAATGAATTGATCAAATATGTATTATAAAATTAATTAATTTTATTCAATAAATTTAATATATAAAATAACTATAGCTATTATGATATATTATTTGCAAATAATAATATTTATGAAAATTATATTGAGTATTGGATGTTTAAAATAATATTATTTTATCAAGTTAGATATTGATTTTGTATTATTTTATCCTTATCTCTCATTATATTTTCAAATTAATTTAATTAATTATAATTATGAATATTAACTACTTATTTATATTTTATCCTTATCTTCGATTATATTTTAATTTTTAAATTTTATTATTTACTTTTTTTCACATTTAGATTACAAAAAACTATCATTTAAGTTGAAATTAGGTTTATTAAAAATAAAAATATTAATAATTTGTTTTATTTCATTTTTAATTAATTTTATTGAATAAGATTTAAAATATTTAATATTTTTTAATTTAATGTTTACCCATAAAAATTCACTTATTAAATAATAAATTAACTTTTAGTATTTATATTTGTTGAGTCCTCATTCAAATGACTACCAAATGTTTTATGAGGGTATAAAAGAGTGTGATTTTGTCTAAGCAGAGGGTCATTTTAGGGTTTTTGTGGAGGCATGTAAGGCAAGAAAGAGAAGGAGTCATGGGCTGATGAATGGAGTTTATGGGGTTTTTTCTTGAGTAATAAATCTCTATTAAAAATGATTTTCTTTTTCTTATTATCCATATTTTTTCATCACCATTTTCTTCTTCGTGAATTTTGAAAAGTGGAAGGGAGAACGAGAAAAATCACTGATAGTAAAGAACTAGAGAGTCTACTCTCTCTTTCGATCAGACCTACAAGGTTATACTTTTGTTTCTTCTTCTTCGCTTCTCAATTCATTCATAATTTTCCTTTGTTTTTTTGCTCGCTCTCAGCGTAAAACCCGAAAATTCGAATTTTCAAAATGGTAAAATCATAATTTCGTCAAAATCCAAAATTTTCTAGATCTCGGATGATGAAACGGACTTCACCGCTGGGAATCAGCCTTCGCGAAACGAAGGCTACCATCGCCAAATTCATGAATTCGAGATAAGTCGTAATTTCACGTTTTTCGAGGCACCGTCGAGTGCCATAAAACGCCTGCGGAGAGACATGTGATATGACAAAATCTACCCCACATATGTACTCATGTGACACATGTTGCATGACGGGGTCTGTTGACAACCCGTCAACCTGCGGAATACTCACTCGTGGATGCCCGCACTGACACCACCACCTAAAAATCGCAGAGTCTCCTTCAGACGGGAGCCACCCAACACGACCTCTCCCAAACAAATTACAAATTGACCACACCGGGTCCACATGCGAGTAAAATAATTGGCCACTTGGCCCCGCATCAATACTCACAAAATACATCAACTATATTACCATAGTTCAAGAGTTAATAAATCACTTTTAATTCAACATAAATTAAAATGTACAATTTCTACTACATGTTATACAAAAGTCTTCTACAAAGCCACAACCCGGTGCGTAACGCGGCCTCTAGTATATCACCCTCCCCGTACACCACGGCACTCGAACAGATCTCTTCGGTCAGCCTGCAGGTGATACCTCTACGTGTTACTCCCTCACTCTAGCGCACAGTCATGGAACAATCACACTTCAGTAATACATGATCTCTGCTTGAATGTCTATTCTCACTTTCTATGTCTCGAAGATTAATCGATTTCCTCTTTCACACGCTGCTAATCCAAATACGGTAAAATCACAATTTCAACAAATGCTTGTTCCTCGGTGTCTCATTAATGGAGATTCTAATATTTCCTCCGAGAGCACCCACCCATGGGCTCTCCAACGTAATATTTGGGATACCTTCAACACACCGTATTTTCTCCGTCGAAATTCTCACAAACATTTTCCTTCATTGCTCATGATCACTTCCTGGCCTCTAGGGTATCCCCAGTTGCAGTTATGGAAATTCCACATGCCAATCCTTAAAATATTTCCATGCTAATAGTATAAAACATGTATATATTAACATAATTAATTCACACAATTCTGTTATTAAATTAATATTAATACCAAATAGTCTACCGGGCCAATTACTACTAGTTACTCATTTTGAATCACTAACAACACAAAACACACCAAAATCACGTGAACAAGGAAACTTTTCGGTTGGCATCGCTCACACACACAGTAGAATTTTCTTCACTGCTCAAATGTTTTCGGAGATCAAAATCATTTGCCACCAAGCCTCATAATATTCCTAATCATTTATTATGGTTTGGATTGTGTAGAAAGATCCTTGCGCCTTCTTGATATCAGTCCCACCAATGAGACACGCTGCAGCCCTTGCCGCTGCAGACGATTGCTTTTCGCTCACGAGAACCGGCCCAATTGCCTGGGAATCTAGCAGAGAAGTGCTCTCCCTCTCTAAAACTCAAATCCACAACCCACTCCGCACGCATTTGTCACCTTCACATTTTTCTTCAAATCAAGAAGAAAACTATCTATGTTTTTGTCTTATTCAATTAACATTCCATTAATTCCCATCTTGTCCCTCTTATGACTTTTGACACATGGCTTAATCTAAGCCATCTATCCCATCATCTCACTAATCCTGCAACATGTGTCACATGAGTACATGTAATAAGTGACTTTTGTCACATCACATGTCTTTCACAAGTCGTTTTATGGCACTCGACACCCGGTGTCTCGAAAAATGTGAAATTCGACTGTCTCGGAATTCGACGTGGTAGTTAGATTTCGTAAGACGATTCCAACGGTGAAATCTGTTTCATCATCCGAGATCTAGAAAAATTTCGGATTTTGACCGAAATTACCGTTTTACCCTTTTTCAGAAAATTGGAATTTTCTCGGGTCTTACAGAGGATGGAGATTAATTGGTTAGATTAAGTCATGTGTCAAATAGTTAAATGAAAAGGGACATGGATGGAATTTTGAAAATTTTAATAGAATAAGACAAAGGAATAGTCTTCTTCTCCACCAATTTGAAGACAAACGTGCGCAGGGACGGAAACGGCGTAGGTCGGGTGTTTCGCATTTTAGAGAGAGTGCGCGTTCTTCTCTCTAGGATTTCCGCCGTTCAGACTGGGCCTGGCTTCCTCGCATGGAGCAAGAAGCCAAGTCTGTCTAAGCGAGGGCTACGCGTGACACGATTTAGTGGAGTTCCATCACTTCCAAGAGGTAGGATCTTTCCTCATTGTATATTCTCTTCGCTAAGAGCCATGTGAATGGTTAGGGATATTTTGAGGCTTGATTTAGCCGTAGTTTCATTCTCAAAACATTTGAACCAAGTGGAGAAAATCCCTATTATGTGGCCGTGAACAGTGCCGACCCGAGGGTTTTACTGCTCACGTGATTTCACAGGTGATTTTCAGGTGGCTCGTGATTCAAAAATAATTATTGATCAATTAGCCCATGAGCTAATTTTGGTGTTATTGGTTGCAAATTGAATAACATGATTTATGTGAGTTAATTAGCGTAGTATATACATGTTTTATATATTGGGGCATGAGTTGTCGAATTAGCATAATGTATCCATATGCACCGGGCACCCTGTATCATTAGAGGAGTGCATGACATGAAAGAAAACAAAAGGGAAATGTTTCGAAAAGGAATTTCACGTAAAGATTTTCGGGAGAATTGTGTTGGGAAGATTGTCCAACAATTCACGCTGCAGTGGGCCCATGAATTGTTTCGAGGGTTATCCAATGTGACGGCTCTGAGGTCATTCAATAAATTTTACGTAAACCCTGGTAGAGTAAGCCGAGAACAAAAAGCTCAAAATCAGATTTTTACTCACATTTGGCTTAGGCATGTGTGAAGGAGTCGGAGAGGACTCGAGACTTGGGATTGGGCATGTAGACATTCAGGTAGGATCATGTATTTGCTTGAGTGTGTTTTTCTTTGCCATGACATGTGCACTTAGCGGAGTAACCCATAGGAAATTATCAATATCGGGCACGCCACCCTCTCAGGATCACTATTTCAAGTACGAAATGTACAGAGGACGACGCTCACTAGAGGGCCGGCTGCTTTAGAAGAAAGTCTGGTTGTGGCTTTCGGGCATTCATTTTAGAACATGTATTAAAACTACTATCTACTTGCAAGTCCGAACACATGCATGGCCATAGTTCAAACGAACTAACCTTTGGCACAAATGAATGGGACATGCTTCATACAAATAAATACAATTGCTGTGAAAACTATCAAGGATGTCCCAAATCTCAAAGGAGAACCTAAAAGAATGTGTGGACAATGACAACTAGGGAAACAAGTTCGAACACCTCACCCAGAGTCTCAACTAGGCTCTACTACCAGAGTTATGGAATTGGTCCACATGGATCTAATGAACCCCATGCAAATAAAGAGCATTGCTGGAAAAAGGTATGTATATGTATGTGTAGATGACTTCTCTTGGTTCACTTGGGTAAATTTCATCATAACCAAATCCAAAGAATTTGAAGCATTTGAATAATCAGGTAAAGACTCGATAAGGAGCACACAACAACAAACTCCTAAAGATAAGTAGAATAAGGAGTTATCATGGTATGAATTCAAAACTCCTTGTTCGAAAAGTTTCTACAAGAAGAATAGTAGAACATGAGTTCTTAGCACTTAAAAATCCAATAACAAAATGGAGAAGTGAAAAGAAGAAAAGAACTCGCAAAGAAACACCCAGTCATGTTAAAAGCCAAGAGTGTCCTTAATCCAATTTTGGGCGTAAGGAAGAATACAACATGCTACATCTCAAATAGAATCTATCTAAGGCTAGGAACTCTCAAAACATCATATGAAACATGTTTATAAATTTGGTAGTCCGTGCCACATCCTAAATGACAGGGAACCAAGAAGGAAGTTCAATTCTAAGAGGGATGAAGGTGTCTTTCAGTGGTACTACACAAATGCACTGCGGCTATGTGGTGTACAATAAAATAACCAAGGCTATGATAGAACAACTAATGTTCAAGTTGATGATTATCTTCAATCGAAAGAAACATCTAGACCGTAAGATCCTCCTATGGTGTCGATACTGAAGTACAAGACTCTCAATGGGGCCCCAAAGATGCTCCACCATCCGCTGAAAGCACTCGATTATAGTCGGCGTCCCGACAACAGAGACTCCCTACAACAATGTGATTTTAGACCATAATGTAATGCTGGCAACACTGACATCCAAAGTTCGAGAGCCCTCTAAGAAGATCCATAAAACCATCCGACCATTGATATTTTGGGAGATCTAGAAGTGAGTGTTCGGACGAGGGGCATTCCCAAGGTAATCCACAAAGAAATGATATGCATTAGCCTTGGCTGCTACACCTCCACAATTTAACCAAGAAATTACAAGGAGGCTCTGAACGATGAGTTCTGGATCCAGGCTATCAAGGAAGAACTATCATAATTCGGACATAATGAAGGTTAGGATTTAGTTCCAAAGCCCTAATATGCAAATATAATTGGGACCAAGTGGATCTTCAAGAACAAGACAGTTGAAGAGAGAAACATCACTAGAAACAAAGCTTGTCTGGTTGCTCAAGAATACACTCAAGTGAAGGAGTAGATTTTGATGGGACATTTGCACGAGTAGCCCGCTTGAGTCAAATAGTCTACCATTGGCATTTGCTTACACACTCAAGTTCAAAAATTTTCAAATTGGTGTCAAAAGTACTTTTTTAAATGGGTATCTACATGAAGAAGTGTTTTGTATCTTAACCTAAAGGGTTTGAAGATCTTCTTCACTCTAATCATGTTTACAAACTAAAAAATGATCTCTATATTAAAACAATCTGTGAGCTAGAGGAGAGACTCACTAATACCTCCTAAAATGTGGTTACACGCGAGGGGGAGTAGATCGTACTCTCTTCACTCGAAAAAGTCAAAAGCAAGTAATTGCCCTTCAAATATTTGTGGGTGACATAGTATTTGGGTCCACATCCCAACACCTGGTGGAAAAGTTTGTAAGACACATGAGCACAAAATTTGAAATGAGCTTGGTCGAAGAACTTACATACTTTCTGTGTCTTCAGGTACAACAAATCAACTCATGGATTTTTATCTCATAGGAAAAATATGCTAAGAACCTGGTTAGTGAGTTCAGACTTGGTATAACAAAACATCGAAGGACCTCAATAGGGACCCATGACAAGATTACTAAAGATGAAGCAAGGAATGTTGTTGATCCGACTCTCATAAAAGCATGATTGGAAGCTTGTCGCATTCTTGAATGCAAGTCGCCCAAACGTATGTTATAGTATGCGAGTCAGAGGGAGACCAAGCAAGCTCCCCAAGGATAGTCATCTTCTAGCAACAAGAAGATTATCAAATGTGTCGTTGAAATAGCGCCATGGTATCTGTACACCCGAGACACCACGTAGCCTAGTAGGATATTGTGACATTGATGTGGTTGGAAGCCTGGGATGACAAAAGAGTACTTGTGGGTGTTTCTTCCTTGGAACAAATTTTTAGGTCTTATTCAACAAAATAGAGCCGCATATCACTTTCCCACACCAAGGTCGAAAAACATAGCAATTGGTAGTGGATGCACACAACTCATTTGGATGAAATGACTTAAAGACTAAGGAGACTTCTGGAGAAGTCCTAACACTCTACTATGACAACTTCTGATATCAATATCTCGAAAAAAATCCAATTTCAACATTCGAGAACCAAGTAGATTGGACATAGGGCAATCACTACATTCGAAACATGGTTGAGGACAAAATCATTTATCTTAGGTACATATCCACTAAAGATCAACTAGCCAACATTTTCACTAAAAGGTTTGGATGCTTCAAGGTATGAATCACTACAGTCATCCATGGGGTATGTATCAGACTAAATGGGGTCCCCATCGCTACGATAAGCCCCGCGCGGTTCTGACCTTTCAGCATTTATCCATGCCTACAAAAAAAAAAAAAAAAGGGAGAAAACAAGGGGAGCAAGAGTGTGTGTCTCATTCTTTAAGGGGTATTGGCCAAGATACAAAATGGAGAATAGCAGTTTGATATAATTGTCCATATCTTCGTATCAAGGGTCTCTACAAGAAGGTAGCTACTTCAGTAGGATCAAAATTCACTGAAGATTTGATGAAATAGAAGTGAAGTCCTAATAGATCAAGATGTGGTTCGACTAAGGCTATCCTATGTCAGAGTATGCTAGAAATGAGATGTCCTAACCTAAATGGTAGTCAGTGAGGCACACATGAGTCTCACGACTGGGAGGCCAAGGAACTTAGGGAGCAAGTAACCAAGGCCTAAGATCTATTTGGCAAGAGGATAACAATCAAATCTCGAAGATCTAGACATCTAAGCTTTCAAACCAGATTAGAAACTTTCTATGACTATTTTGACGAGGATTCTTAATCAACAAGTTTCCTATTTTCATAGATAGCTTGAAAGGAAAACATAAAATAGAAGGTGGGTCGAGTCATATTAGGAAAATGATCCAACCGTATCTAGACTTCTAAGACACTAGCAAGGCTATAAATTCGTGGCATTGGAAGTTCACAACACGTATTTTTAGAGTGTGAGTCAAGAACGCGAAGTCCAAACGTGTTTGAAGGAGTATGGAGTGTAGATACTACATTATATTTCACTTAAAAGCCTTTCACCTTTGGTGAAAGACGATGTTCTTTATTTTATTCATCTTATATTGATGTAATATAGGTATGGGTGTGCGATGCTTTAGAAAGGGGAATGGAGGGAGTTCCTTCAATCCCACTAGGTTTCAAGAAGGGTCGGCAGAGAGGAGTCTCTTGCATTACATAAGAGCAATGATAAACCTCAATCGTGACGTTGAAAATCCTTGCATCTAGGCATAGCCTCTTGGACTTAGACTGGTTGCCAAACTAAGTAAAAGATTATGTGCTTACTTGAAAATATATTACATCCGCTTCAGACACTAAGCTCCACAGAGGAGTTCTGACATACCGCACTAAAGTCCGAACTAGATCACGCTTGAACATCAAGGACTGTGGACTGAACACACAATTATATCTATCAAAATATTTAAACCGTGACTTTAATTTAGCAAGAACGCCATACTTTGGCGCATGAAGCTCTCAATCAAATAAAGCAAATCTATGAGGGCTCCCCAAACCCATTTCCTAACAACATTTTTCCAAATTAAGTTAGAATCAATCTCAAGTAAACTATTGTACTACAAAAATTTCAAGGTTCAGATACCACTTTTTCCGACAGACGACCGTACTTCTTTGCTTTTTCTAATGTTTACTTTTGTGGCATGGTTCAAAATCGTGGTATCGATCACCGACTCGGACGGTTCCAAGACGTATCCGTCGTGTATCGGCCGATACGCAAAATAAGATGATTAAAATATTTTAAAATTTTAAAAATAGTATATAAATTATTAGAAAAATAGATATAGTTAAATAAGCTAAAAATTTTATACTTAATATTATTTAAATAATTAATGAAGCATTCAGTTGAAAGATATATACTTATAATGTTAACAAAAAATTATTTTCTAATATAATTGTTCTTCAAACGAAAACAAATTCTATCCACTAATAAATAAAATTTTGAGGTTGGGAGGGTTAGATGTATTTTTTGGTTGAAAAATAGGCAAAAATGGGAGCCTAAGGCTTTAAATATACAAATACAAGCCGGAGTCAAACGGCTGCTTTTGGCATTTTCTAGGCGTCCAAAACGACATCAAGCTTAGCCATCGTAATTTTTTAAAATTCAAAACACTATCATAACGGCGCGCTTTGGTCTTGTTCACTTATTCAAAACGACGCCGCTTGTCTGACAAATTTAAACGACGCTATTTTGATATGTATTAAAAAAAAAAACTAGAATGACATCGCTTTTGTGTCATATAGACAAAACGACGCCGCTTTTGGAATCAATAAGCAAAAACGGAAACCCTTCTTCGCAAGCCGCGATAAAATCAAAAAAATGCAAGAGTGAAGAAGGGGGAAGAAGAAGAGGAAGAAGAAGAAGTGGAAGGAGACCTACCTGCTCCAAGGCATTGTCGAGTAGTCTTCTCCGTCCTGGGCTCTACTTCCTTAGCCTGACTCTGGCCATGTAGGAGTCCTGTCAACTGGCCATCACTTCATCTTCTCCGCTCCCTCGCCAAAGTTAGGTTTTGTTTTTTAATTTCCTCTTCTTCAGTTCTTATTCGTTTCTTTTTTAGTCGAATCTTTGAAATTTCAGTCAAATCTCTGCAATTTTTTGGATTTTTATTGTTTATTTTTGAAATTTCGTTGCTTTTTGGGTTGTTTGTTGAGATTATTCTCTGTATTCTCACCGTTTTGCACCGAGTTGACCGAGTCATCTCGCGAACTCGGCCAAGTCCACCGAGTTCACCCGAGGGATTTTTAGCCGCCGACACATCCTCCATCTCGTACATGGTGGACCCAAGACGACCGGTTAGCCCCGAAGTCAGCAGAATCTACCGAGTCGCACGACTCGCCGATTTTTTTGAACCCCGTTTTGTGGGCACCACTGGGATCAAAGAATAGATTTATAAGGTGGAACGGATTTTTATTGAATGTTGGCTGCTCTCATTAACGCTCACAGCTTTTGCGTGACATATTCCTTAACAAGAAAATGTTTGAATATGACCGATGACTCTAATGCCCTCACATGCACTTCTACCTTTTATGCACTGTCACGACCAAAGACAAGAAGCTCCTTCCTAAATTGCCAAATTAATTGAGACTGCATGTATATATAATATATATATACTAGAAAGACGTTATAGTATGATAAACAAATTTATGGAGAAGTTTAAAAAATGCAGCGCACGATAACATTTACCATTTAGACTTGTATATATTCTTTTGTTCGGGGTAAATGACAACACTTCTTATACCATTTTTTGCATCCTCAATGCTCCTATTAGCCTTTACGAGTACATGCACGCTGGATGGTGCCATGACTCTAAGGATGTAATTATATTTGTGCATGGATCAAAGCTCTTCATGAAATCATGAAGTAAATTGTATGACCGATAGATCCCGATCTCATGATTAGTATACATGTCTTTTCTCCGACCACCCACGGACTAGTTATAAGTTCGTAAAGAACGCCAACCGATTCAACCTGTCGGGATTAGATGCCATGTAAAGTGTAAACTAAGATTAAGTGCTTGATATATACTGTAGAATGGAAATTTAAACTCGATTGATTAACAAGTTTGATTAATGCGCTTACGTGATTGAACGAAGGAATTTATACAAATAAGTAAATCGTGTCACTAATTAGTTATTCATGTACTGAGTGAATGGCTCTAGCCCATGCATGCATGAATGCAAATCAAAAGGATGATGAAGATTGTATCATTAAGTTGTCCAGCCTATGAGTCTCAGATATTAGCCCTTAATATTTACGTATTCCCTAAGTTTGTATGTGATAAGAACATACGTAAACTGAAGACTATTTTATTATCAGAAGGAACATAGCTCCAGAGTTCGAAATTACAGGAAAGTGAACTTCATACATATACAAGCAAGAGATCATTTTATAAGAGAAGAAGGCAACTTGTTTTGCAAGTTCACACAATGCTGTTAGTTAGCAGGAGGTATAATATGTTTCTCACAGTGTATGACTTTAGTTAGTTTCGGAGAAGATACACTCATGGATGCTTGTGCATAGGTCTATCGTAATCTCTATCGCCACATATTCTAATATACCCCCGGGCTGATCGAGGGAGATCCTAGAGAAAATCCTGTGACAAATAGGAAAAATCATTCAAAGGGAAGTGGCTTAGGTAAACAATCCAAATGTCGATTATCATAAGAGATATACTAGACCTCCAATTTGCTCAATTTCTACTCTCGCATTTCCTCGACAAAATGAATATCTAACTCAATATGCTTCTTTCGGCATGATGTATTGGATTTGTAGCAAGTGCTTGGGTCTAACATTATCACAACACAACACCGGGAGGTGTGGCTAGAAGGGAAATTCTACATTATAAGTAGATTCTGCACCAAACAAGTTCGCTGAAGAAGCAGGTGAGTGGCTCTATATTCGATCGCACTTGAGCCAGTCACTACATTTGCTTCTTTTGAACTCCGTGCAATGAGACGGTCCAAGAAGACACAAAGTCCAATTCATCAGGTTTTGAATCATCAAGATTTGTTGCCCAATCAAGATCGTAAAGCCTTCCAAACTAAGCACCGAGGTCGACACAAAAGAAATGCCATAATCAAGAGCGCCCTTTTATATAATGAAGAATTCTTTTGCAAAGCACCCAAGCAGTTATAGTAGGGCATGCAAAAATTGGATAAGCTTGTTCACAACAAAGGAAATATCGTGCCCGGGTATGATTTAGATACCGAAGAGACCTATAGTACTTCGATATAAAGAAGGTTGAGAGAAAGGTGAGTTATCATCCCGCAGTTTATTAGCCAAACTCATGTGGAGTAGAATGTGTGCTTTGTAGCTGAGAATATTTTGTTCGGGTAAGTAAATCAAGAGCAAATTTAGTTTGCTTTAGATGAAGAGCGTAATTAGTCCGTAGTACCTCAAATCCCGTAGCAATGAACATCCCTGGGTGAGTCGAGAAGGTATCGGCTCAGCAACACTAACGAGAGCGCGAATGGCTGAAGAGAATCCTCCTCGTGATCAAGATATCGCCTCATACACAAGGACAAAGAGCATGCAAACATGAATACAAATGCAAAAAAATAGTGAGGAACGAGAAATAGAGGACTCGAAAACCTAATAATGCTTAAGAGCGAGATTAAGACGATCAAACCAAACTCTAGAGTCACAGGGCCATATAAAGCCATAAGCTTACAAACAAAATGGCCAAGGATCTTTCAAAACCAAATCTGGTTGAGCCATTAAAACAAATTTCATCATGCTCTCCGTTTAGAAAGCATTATCATCAACTTGTCAATCTCCCATCCATGAGTACGTGCTCAAGGAGAAAATAATTCGATAGTAGCCGGGTTTTAACCAATGGACTAAAAAAGTATCAATAAATCAATGCCGTGGGTTTGTTGAAAACCTCGGGCAACTAATCCGCTTTGTATTTGTCAAGGGGTGCCATTAGCAATATGTTTGTGCGAAGACCCACTTTCACTGCACAACGCTTGTCTCGAAATAGGTAGAATTAAATCGTGTTTTTGTCTTTAAGAGAGCTTGAAATTTAATTCCATACAGCCCTTCCAATGACGACAGGGGAGAGCTTCGTAAATGCAAGTGGCTCAGGGAAATAGAACTAATAAGATAAGTTTGTCCTAGGTTTAAGAATCACTTTCAGATTTTGCTCGCTTGTATAGGATGTGTAGAACAAACAAGAGCAATAAGTATCGAGAAGAAGTAAGAACAAAAGAAGTAGAGACAACAGTTGATCGTGGAAGAAGAAACGGGTGATGATAAAGGTGAGATGAAGGGAACAGGAAGCAAAGGGACACTAGTGGTATCAACAAGTAGATATCGAAGAAGTAACTTTTAGAGAAGAATGTGATCATTTGGAGCTGTTGTAGAAGGATAAGGCAAACCGGATCAAATAGAGAGGAATTCGATGATTGAAAAGAAATGTGATGTCAAGAACCTGAACCTGCAAAGACTGAACTAAAGGAAAATGAAAACTGGTGAAGAAGATGAAGATAAAGGATGGGAAGAAGGAGACTTGGTGAGAACAATGAAGATATAGAAAATTTGTTTCATCAAAAACAATCGAACAAGAAAGATTTCAGATGAGAAGTGTCGATGTTTGATAAAATGCTAAAGAGAAAAACAAAACTTGGAGAGGAAGTTCTTCAGAGAACTTTTTAATGTATTGAATGAAGCACATCGTATTTTATACACAATAGGAATGTTCTAGAACAGATTAGATATAGAAGACTTCGTAAGGTGTTGGCTCCGCTCCTCGTAATAAGCCCTAGACATCTCACCGGCTAACATGTGGTGCATATGCATCAACAAGGACTCCAGTCCTTTTTTGTAGATTTAAGAATCAAGATTAAGAATGAGCTCTAGATTCGTGGTGAAAACTGCTTCTAAAGTTTCCAGATTTAAGAGGTATGATGTATCACATGGCCACATTGATTCGTACATGGAAGATAAATCTAACTTAACAAAAACTCCATTCAATCGACACCAAGTGTGTGTAATCGAATTAATGCACCCATCGATAAACCGAGGTTGAGATTGAGTACCAATATGAAACCTTCAAGCTCATACGCACGCAAACGAGGCGTAATCCGAGATCTCCTAAGTGCACTGGAGCGATCCAATCCGAGCATCGATTGGTGCAAGAGCGCATGGGAGCCACAGAGAAATATGCAGCTCGGTATAGTCGAGAGATGTGGCGTAAGGAGCAGATGCCATCGATTTAATTTATTTGCTCCGATACTATGATGATAAGAACATACGTAAACCGGAAGACTATTTTATTATCAAAGAGAGAGAGAGAGAGAGTTACGTAGAGTTCAAAATTACGTAAGAGGAAAGGAACTTCATATATATATATAAGCAAGAATCATTCTTAGAAGAAGAAGGCAACTTGTTCCGCAAGTCCTCACGCGCATTAGTTGGGGCTAGGAGGTATAACATGTTCCCAGTGTATGATCTTCCTTAGTTAGTTTTGAGAAGATACATAGTATTAGGTTTTCGATAAGATCAAGAGTTGAAACACGAGTGTGCGGATTAAGTGGAAGGCTGAAAGATTGGGTTTATTTACTAGCCCCGTTTCTGAGGCTCAAGGGTTATTGGCTCTTCCCAATGCCTTTCTACTCATACACATGGGACGATGGTTTTCACTTCAATTATCGATATATTTGTATTTTCATTATGTTATTGGAAAAGATATTTTCAAAGTGATTTAATTTACTCTACCTAGAGGGTTTTTCCACCTGGTCCTTTTATGGTCGAAAAGTTCTTTATTTATCATTGCCTTTGCTTCCTGTTAGATTATTACTATTGTTAGGTGGAATATTAACACGTGCATGGTCTTAATTTTCTCCATCAACCTCCAAACAATCACACAAATTAGTGAATTCACCAAAGACAGTTCATGCCCGCATGATTCTCTATCTTATTAATTTATTCTCAGAAAAGAATTGAGAAGGATAATTACAAGTGAATAGTGTTAGAAATTATTTTTCCTCAGTCCAAAAGAAAACAAACATTATCACAAGAATGAAACTACACGACCTGAAATGAGTTTCCTGCCTAATAAAATTCATTAGAATCATCAAATTGAAGTAGAATAGTAATAATTTAATTTTTTGGTGGTCTTCATCCTATGTTGGACCGAGCTTCATATCTATATATATATATATATGTGTGTGTGTGTGTGTGTGTGTGTGTGTGTGTTTCACTGTCCAGTGGCCATGACAAACTGAGGAAACATGGCATGCCCTCCAAACTTCATTCTACATTTAAGATATACTGCGTCTCTTTTCTCGGGATATGGCTGCATGAACTTTTTCCAAGAAGGACAGAACTTGGCAAGACGACTCCAACAGGAACAAAATTCTGGGCATACTTTAGATTTGGGCAGCTTCCCTTGAATTTGGTCCTGCATACTAGCTTGACTTCATTATCGACAACAAACTTTTCCCGCTTTTGTTATTATGAAGACTTTATGAAATAATTATAATACTTTTGAAATAATTATATATATATATATATATATATATATATATATATATATATATATATATATATATATATATATATATATATATATATATATTTTATCGTATACAATACTTTGAAATTCAACTTTATCGCTGAGTCAAGACCAAATCCATGTATTTAAATAAAGTCAGAAGTCGTGGAGTAAGAATTACTGAAAAGTCAAGTCAAAATTCAAAATTCAAACAATATTTTCACTAATAATTTCTCAAAGGATGTGGCCTTTTTTTTCCAGCTTAAAAGCCGAGGAACAAAAATGACGTAAAAAGAAAAACACATTTATTCTGGGCATAAAAATATGATACCGACTCGGGATTTAGTAGGTAAGATCGTGCAGATGGTTACACGCTAGTTCAGGATGACAACCGACCGACGGGGCGGCAACCCATCACAATCTCTACCTTTTATTTAAATCATTTCTCAATCCCCGTTTAAAAATTAAACGTGAGGCAAGTTTGAAAAATTCTATATCACATGCCGCATACCTTTACTTTTAACGATCCATATTAGTTTTATTTATTTTTTATATTTGTTTTTATTATATTTATATTAAAATTAATATATCTCATAAAAATAAAATATTATAATTTTTTATAAATTATTTAGTTATTATTATTATTATTATTTATATATTAGAATACAAAATAAAATTATTATAAAATTATTTTTTAAAATATAATTGGGGCGTTTCACTAAATACTTCTTACCTTTAATCCAATAAAAACTGCCTCATTACCATCTCATCACATAAAATCAACTATGGTACTATTATTATTATATAATAGAATATAAAATAAAATAATTATAATTCTTTAGATGTATCAGTGGCTCGACTAAACAATACCTTAATCCAATAAAAACTCTTCTCATTGCCATCCCTATTGCTATAAGTCTCAAGTCTAGTGGGGGTATAAACATGGGGGTGATTAGGTCCCATTTTGGCCTCCATTTTTTAAGGATCAAGAAAATGATGGCCCAATAATCCTAAAGGTTTATCGACCGACCACAAGCCCATTACCATTTGGGCTTGGCCGAGCCAACCCACTTGGGCCCATATTTTTAAATTTTTAATGATTATAGAATCTAAAATTGGCTAGAAAGTAGAAACTTCTTTTTTTTCAATATCTCATCAACCAACTTTCTTATTTCTAAGAGAAGCCCAAAACCCTGGGTCCTGCTAATAGCCAACCTCGTGAATTCTACCTTAAGTATCCTCGCACCTAAGCTTCGCCTGACCTAGCATTCAATTATTCGTGGATACCGAGTTACTCAAGACCACCTCTATACGCCACTAACTTAACTCATTCATTCATATATTTAAATTAAAAATATGAGAATAATGCACTTAAATACTGTTCGTAAGAGTCCTATCACGACCCTCTTACCATAATTACATACCCACTATATTGGCAATAGTCCAAAAGAATTTAACTACCATTCTTTTGTACAAAATACTTTCTAGAACTAGTTTGTCTCAAGCACCTTTTACAAGAGTTTATCATGCCACATGTCACCTTCTTATAATCACGACCTCGTCCCGAGCGTCGCTCACAAGTGTCGAATTCTCGCACTAAAGGGTTATCCCATGAAGGGTGAGCTACTCAAAAGAGAGAATACCTCCTACAAGGGCTACTTCCCTCCACCTAAGTGCACATGCAATGTTCACCAACATTTCACAATCACGCTCCAAAGAACATGCCAATTTTATATGTAACCTACATGTATGCCATGAAATGAGATGCGACTCACCATGTACCATGCGCCCAAGTCCACACAGACTCCCTCACATAATGCCTCAGACCATGTGTGATAAACCGTCATATTGGATGACATCCAATAATCATTTTCAAAACAAATTTCATTTGTTTATAAACCAACAGCTTTTTGGATGATACATCACAATGATCATTTTATATTTTATGTTCAAAATCATGCGCATTTGTGTGGGTAGCGGATTTTTGGTGTCTCATCGAGGGCTCCGCAAACCTAGACACTTTTACTTCGCCTTCACCGTTAGGATTATGTCTCGACCATAATCATGGCTTTTCACCCGATGAGGATCTATCCCTTTTTGCTGATACCCGACACATATTTTCTTTACCATTTTAATCACCCGGACTTTGTTGGACGTTGTCCCATTTACCGAGTCCACCCAATAAAACACCAAACACAGTGTTGATTTACCACCCATGCACTTCACACCCATTTTAATGCGATAACCTCCTGCATATACAATGTACGCACCATCGAGATATCAATTCCATGTCTCATATGTACGAATGACATATGACTATACCATCCACGCATCACATCATGCATTTTGGACAATTATAACACACGTTTAAGTTCCAAACATCATTCCTTCAATGTTAATATAATAGCACATATTTTAATAAACATTATGATTTCCAACATTTCATCTCAATAAGTTAATATATTAGAATTCATATATCAACATTCAATAGATGATTTGAGACAGCACATTAATCAAACGTGAGTAAAGACAACTCTGCTATCAAGACCACTATTGCATAAGAGATGCCTACAAAACAATTCTCAACAAGCCATAACAGGCCACACAAACATGTTATCACCAAGCCAAGCAACAACATCGTGAAAAACAATCCAAAATTCGAGACCCTAAATTTAATGATATCAGCCACCAACAGACACACATACGCTCCCAAACAATCGGGAATTTTCGCTATTCAAAGTTACCGATTAAAACAGAAATGTACCATGGAGTCTACTCAAACCGTTCTCACATTGTGCCATAGACAACCAAACCATCCCTTGAGCGCTGGTATTGAAACCAAAAGCCCAAAAAGTGCTGGGACGACTCTACTCGACTAGGATCATTCCTACATGGCTAAACAAATTCATTGATGACCAATTGGTCCCACATGGCCAAACGGCCCTGAGGTGGAAACACAACCACACGGCCCTACACAACCAAATGGTCCCACACAAACTGCATCGGCCTACTCCTACTAAACCGCCCACACGGGTAGACGTCCCAATACCCGTGATGGTCCCACACGACGGGCCCTAAGGTGGAAACACAACCACACGACCAAATGGTCCCATACAACAACACGATTAAAAGGTCCCACATGGCCATATGGGCTTGAGGTGGAAACACAATCACACGGCTCTACACGAATTAAATGGCCCCTTTAAGGTCGACAAAGACCATTACCTGGCCGGGGGGATTAACCCACACGGCCGTACGGCCCCACTATGGAAACATAGCCACGCGGCTCATATGGCCAATCTGGCCCCATACCCGCCGCATAACCCTAGGTGGAACTCGCCACAAACTCTACACAACACTTAAGTAGAAATTAACCAAAGTAGGAAAAAATCCCTACCTCTTGGAGTGTAGCCAGCTTTAACTCTGGGCCTGACGAACTCCGATCGTCAGAATGCCAAAATTCAGAGGAAGAAGTTGTCAGATCTTCCTTCCTCCCTTTCTTTCTCTCGCATTTTTTTCTTTTTTCCTCTCTTTTCCTCCATTGATCCCGTTTTTATAGACTAGAGAAATCCACATGGCATGCATGGCCATGTCACCCACATGGAATGCATGCATCATGCCATGTGTCATGCACATGGCATGCATGCATCATGCCATGTATCACCCACATGGCATGCATGCATCAAGCCATGTGTCACCCACCAATTTGGATTCCTTTTTGCCCCGAAATTCGTGAAAAATCTGACCATTCTGGAATATGACGAAATTCGTCTTGGTAACTAGATTTCGCACTAACTAAACTGTTGTCCGTTTCATCATCCGAGATCTAGAAAATTTTATAGGTTTTCAACCCTCAGATTATAGTGGTGATTTAACGTTACTCTTTTTCAGAAAAAATTCGATTTTTCTTGGGTTTTACATTCTTCCCTCCTTAAAGAATTTCGTCCCGAAATTCACACGCACATATGCATACAATCACATGCACATATACATACAATCACATGCATATGATACAGTCATTTTATTATCAAATGACTAGACAACGTACCTTTGTCCTCAATAAAACAAGGATAATTGGTACGCATCGTGCCCTCGCGTTCCCATGTTGCCTTCTCCACTCCTTGGTGCTGCCATAACACCTTAACTAGCCTCATGGTCTTGTGTCAGAAAACCTGATCTCGGCAATCCATGATGGGTATCGTCCTCCTCGCTGTTCCTTCTTCATCAACAATGGTAAAGTCACCCTTAGTCCACTACATGAGCTCCGATCTAAAGTGTACTTCTCGGGAGCGTGAGACACCTTAACACTATATGAACATTCGATAAACTTGGAGGTAAAGCCAACCGGTAAGAAACCATATCTACCCTCCTCGAAGGCACTCCTCGGCTACGATATACTTCGCGATAGTTTTCCCGCTTGCGTAATCCGACCACCCTCTCTTAAACGCCACCTTCAAGAAGACATGATCCCCACCTTTCAAACTTCGAGGTTCCGCCGCTTGTCGGGTAGCTATTCTATCTTGCCTGAGCCATGGGAAGAAGTTTATGTATCAAATCCACCTTCTCGCAGGTGTCTCTAACCAAATCAGACCCCAAGAGATCTCTCCCTACCTCCGTCCAAAACTCTAGATCAAGACATGCCTCCCAGAGCAGTGCTCAGGAGCCATCCGTATGCTCGCCCTCGATAATCGTTGTTCTAGGAGAATTCCACCAAGGGTAAATGCTATTCCCAAATTAATCTCGAGATCAAGGACACATGCCCGCAGCCATGTCCTCTAACATCCGATGGTCCCGACCGACCGCCCATCCGCATGATGCCGTGCTCATCATCAATTGTGTTCTCATGGCTCTTTGGAAACTCTCCCAAAATGAGTCAGAAACTCCGGGATCCCGGTCCGATGCAATAGATACTAGCATTCCATGTGGCCTTAAACAATCTCCTGCCACATACAACCTTATGTAATTCCTCTGAAGCAGGAAGGTTATCCGCACAACTAAAGAGTTTGCCGACTTAGTAAGCTGGTCCACTATCCCCTACACCGCGTCATGCCATTGCAATGTCCATGGCAAGTGAGTCACAAAATCCATGATGACATGCTCCCACTTCCACCCGCCCACCTCCAAAGGTCGGAGTAACCCTAGCCCCGTGCTCAACTTCACACAAAGACTGTAGCGCCCTGGGCGTGAGGTGCAGCCATCCAATGAAACCCTTTTCCAACAATTTACACTGACCTTGAGTCTTGCAACTCCAACAAGCACCATTTCTATGTGGAGTAATAGAAATAGTGTCGTACTAGGAGTAACTCAATCGTGGAAGTCTACATCCCTCGTATCGGCTGTAATCCCTGTGAGTTCTCATCCGAAAAACATCCCCATATTCACAAACCACTCTAGGTAGACTCCAACCTCGTCTCACCTGCCTTCCAAGCGTAAGGCATGCCGCCACTACAATTGCCCGTGCTCACCTAAAGTCATACACGGCCTGGGCGTAAAGCATCATGCTTATCCCCCTCGAACCATAACACGAATACCATCCCATGTGTAGCAATAACACTCCTACGATCACAATCAATGAAGACATGATGGGTCACAACTTAATCCATCCCGAGGATGACATCAAACTTTGACATGCCCATGACCCTAAGGTTCACGTGAGTAGAACTTCATATCTCTAAATTACAATCCCAACATATCTCGATCATACCACCCTAGTTTCTGAGGGAGAATCTGATACGACGACTTTTCCAAGGTTTCGACCTTTAACCCTTAAATTCTTTCACACATGATGGAAGCTAACAAAGGAATCATATGCAATTTAATCAAACAATATTCTTGTCTATAGGCGCGAGAGCAGAAAACATAAATTTAATAATCGACTAATCTACACCCGCAAATTATGGTAACAGGCGCAAACACGCCCGTCGTGGGTCCCTGTCCCGACTCAGGAGCCCCGGCATGGACCCCGACCCCCCGCCCCAGCCCATCCGGCTTGGTCGCAAAGTAGTAAGGCCCCATGCAACGCCCGCAACCGATACTATCTCTCCCGGCCCATGCGGGGGTAAAGGAGAGGAATAAATCGCATAGTGTACATCCCACTAATGATCGGGATCAGGTATCCCATAACTCGGGATTTTACCTTGAGGACAATCCCTCTCGTGTCCACTGATGGCAATGGTAACATGGCCCTTGCCTTGCCTAGTTGTAAGCCCTGAAATATCTGCCACCTGGAGATGATCATCTCGGGCTCGCCTTGATAAATGTGACCCCATCCCCCCAAATATCTGCCACCTGGTGATAGGCGCTTCTGTGATTGTGTTTTTGTGGATATCCAATAAATAGTGAAAATTGCCTAATCATGCAAGTGTACGCTCGTCAAGTAATATAGTGTACTCAAGGTACGGATATCGATCCACAGGGAAAATCTTTAACGAAGGTGCCAAGTACTAAAATTATAATACTTATTTTAATATTCAAACTAGCAAATACATCAAGGGAAGTAAAACTAAATTAATTACTATCAATGGGAAGCTTTGCTCTTCGGACGAAAAGTGATCAATATGTAAGGTTAGGTGTTGGTGTTGCTCTTACGCTCCTAATATGTGATGCAGACCTATCTCCATTATCTAATATAAGTGTTCTCCAAGGTGTGCTCATCTAATGTAAATTAAAGTCTTTCAAGGTCAGGCTTTTGACCTCCCTCTATCACTAGGTTTCTTGCCCTTGCTCAACCCTTAAGCATTAAAGGTGCATAGAGTGCAAAAACTCCTAAGCCTCCCTAATCATTGATAATCCTATATTACCAAGTCTATTAGGTTAACCTACCTATGTCTTAATTCTTCATTCACTTTAGATCTTACAAAGAACCACTCACATATTAAGATTGATCGTGAAATTAATATGTTGATTTCAGTCCAAGCATGAGTTAATGGTAAAACAAATATATATAAGATAATGGAATGATAAAAGGTTGAACACTTTTAACATAAGATCTATGTCCAAATAACTACCAACACCCTAAAACTACGAATTTAGAACCCCATGATGTTCTCGTTCCATTACAATTGAAAAGCAAGACATGATAAAAAGGATAGAGAAAATTTTTAAGGATCGAGGGAACAAAATTCCTGATTCTCGCCCTCTTTACATCGGCCTTCAAGTCTTCTTTGTTCCAAACCCGAGTTCCTCAAACCCTAGCCTACAAAACGTTTTTTGAAACCCCTAAATTGATTCTCCCTTTCCTTTTATAGCTTCTAAGAGATAAGGCTTGTTAACATTTCCCCGCAACGTTGCGACGCTGAGACGTCGTGGACGCTAAATGATTTCAGACCAATCTTCCAGACTCGCAAGGTTTCATATCTAGTATTTTTCAATAATATTTCTCCTACAAAAACCCACAAAACCTCAAATATTAGAAAAGTAATTCTAAACAAGGTCATATATATATGAAATCAATCTCGACCAAGCAACTTTCGTTTATAAATAGAGTAGTTTTTGGGGCACTCATCACACTCAACTTAGCTTCATTGGTCTCCCTACAAGAAACGAACTCGAATCCAGACACACAAGAAAATAAATATACAAACTTAATGACACTGAGGTGATGCAACATGTTACATAGAAGGATCAAAATGAACCTAACTCACAAATCTTGCCTTGTTTAATTCTCGTGAGATCCTTGGTTGTTCGACTTAAGAATTCGCTTGAATCCACCCACGACAAGGGACTCACCTCCTAGGTTTTTCTATGGCCTTTCCCGTAGAAGTCTTGCAAATGATGCATGATCTCTAGCATATAATCCTGTCTCCAGCCAAAGAACCCAAACTTCAGAAATTAAACTTGCCTATTTGGGGAGTAGTCTAACTACGAAAGGATAAGAACACACCATTTTTATCATACTAACCTACCTATTCATGAACTAATTCCTAGTGCCTCAGAGTTTTAGTTATGTTCTTGTAGGAGGAGATCTGGTGACTTTCACCAAAGCTGGTTATGGGCACCGACATTCGCCTCGAATTTCACTCCCGAACACTCAACCAAACCGCCCTAGGTCGGGAAACCCATCCTTCGTCCCATGGCCCGCAGTGAAGTCAATGGCTTTCAGCTAGTTGGGTAAGGCATTAGGCTTTGAAAAAGCCCTCGGATTGTGCCTGGATTCGACTATAAGATCCCCACTTATTCTATTCACACCTTTTTTTTTTTTTTTTTAGATGGGGCCTACGGCAATCCTCTTTCTTAAGGTGTCCCATCACTGCAGTTTAGAAATTCCCAAGGTTCATTAACGTTAGTAAGCTCTGTGTTTGTAGCCTAGGGTATACCCTGATATCATGTGTGAGTGGAACACCCTGACATACCGTACTAAAGTTCTGAACTAGATCACAAATTCCAACATCAAGGACTCGTGGACTGGAACATACACCATATTTCATCAAAAATATTTAAAAGCTGACTTTAATTTAAATAGTGAACGCCATACTTTTTGTACATGAAGCTTCCTAATCACAAAGTACCGCATGAGGGCCCCCAAAACCCATTTCCTAACAAATATTTTCCAAATTAAGTTAATCGGGCCTCAAGCAAACTATTTGCATACTACTGACTGCATTTGATCGGTGGATTACTTGCTTTTTCTAATGTTTACTATGGGCACTAATTTGACCAAAAGAATAGATTTATATGTGAACTGATTTTTATTGAATGTTGGTGTGTTTCATTTCTGAACGCTCACAAACTTCTACGTGATATATTCCTTTAATAATCAAATGTTTGAATATGACTGATGACTCTACGCGCTCGCGCATCAGCCTTTTTATGCATCACACGACTAAAGACAAGAAGCCTTCCCAAATTGCCAAATTAATTGAGCATTTGCGCATGTATATATATAATATATATCAGAAAGACGCTCTAGTATGAGAAACACATCTATGGGAGAAAAGGAAAAATGCCTGGCTCCGACAATATTTACCATTTAGGCTTGTATATATTCTTTTGTTTAGGTACCACAACACTTCCATATACCATTTTTGCATCCTCAATGCGCTCCGCTAGCCTTTACGAGTACATGCATGCCGGATGTTATGGCTCTTAAGCATGTAATTATATTTCTGTGCATGGATAAAAGCTCTTCATGAAATCATGATGAATTGTATGACCGATATAGATCCCGATCCTTATGATTAGCATACATATCTTTCTCCACCATTTCACGACTAGTTATAAGTTCGTAAAGAACGCCAACCGCATTCACGGTTATTGACGCCATAAAGTGTAAACCAAGATCGTGGCTTGATATATACTGTATCGGAAGTTTTAAACGATTGATTAACAAGTTTGATTGATGCAGCTTTGATTTGATTGAAATTAAAGGAATTTATACACATAAGTAAACTGTGTGTCACTAAATAAGTTATTTGATGTACTTGAGCAGAAGTTTTTAGCCCATGCATGCATGAATGCAAAATCGTATGATGATGAAGATTGTAATTGGGCTGTTGTCCAGCCTATGAGTCTCGTGAGACAGCCATTTACTATTTACGTGACCCCTTAAGTTTGAGCGTGGTAAGAACATTAAACCGAAAGACTATTTTATCACAGAAAGAAATATAGTTACGTAGAGTTCAGAATTACAAGAGGAAAGGAACTTCATATATACATAAGCAATAGATCATTCTATAAGAGAAGAAGGCAACTTGTTTTGCAAGTCTTCACGCATCAAAGGTTAGCTACAGGAGGCAACATGCTTCTCGTGTGTATGATCTTCCTTAGTTAGTTTTGGACAAGACATACCATGTGATGCTTAGGTATAGGTCTATCGTAATCTTATCAAGATCACATTCGTTAATGATACCCCCGCTTCGATCGAGGGAGATCCTAGAGAAAACTTGTGACATAAATAGGAAAATCATTCAAAGTGAAGTGGCTTAGTAAACAAATCAACTCGGTTGATGATCATAAGAGATATACGGACCTCCGAATTTTCGTTAAGTTTACCGTATTTTCCGACAAAATGAATATCTAACTCAACATGCTTCTTTCTCGATGATGTACTGGATTTGTAGCAAGTGCTTCATTCCAACATTGTCACACCACAACACTGAGGCGCCGCCGAAGGGAAATTCCAAGCTCTATAAGGGCAGATTCCCCGCACCCAAACAAGTTCAGCCAGCCAGCCTGCAGCAAGGGCTCATATTCGCACTCTTATACTTGAGCGAGCCACTGCATTTTCGCTTCTTGAACTCCGTGCAATGAGATTTGGTCCTAAGAAGACACAAAGTCCACTCATTGATTTTCATCATCAAGATTTATCGCCTTAATCAAGACGTAAAAGCCTTCCAAACTAAAGACCGAGGCCGACAAATAGAAATGCCATAATCAAGAGAGTCCCTTTATATAATGAAGAATTCCTTTGCAGCTACCCAAAGGTGTCAGAGTAGGGCATGCAAAAATTGGCTAAGTTTGTTCGCCAAAGGAAATATCGTGCCCGGGGTATGCATTTAGATACTCGAAGAGACTCTATAGTACTTCATATAAGGAAGGTTGAGAAAGGTGAGCTATCATCCTCGCAAGCCTGAGCCAGCCAAACCCAGGAAGCGAGAATCGTGCCTTTATTTGTTATTATTTATCAAAAAAGGACCATGAAACATATTTAGTCATTGAGATGAATATTTTTATTTCATCTGGCAGAAGATCCCCAAATCCTGAAAGCCAAATTTGAACCCATAATAGAACTGAAAAAGACCTGATCTGAGGTCTGAATTAGAGTGTTAATAGCAAGAGAATCCTCCTTATGATCAAGATATATCGTCCCCACTACATAAGACAATGAGCATGTAAAAAATATGAATATGCAAAAATAGCCAGAACTTAAATAGAGGATCGAAACTCTTAATAATGCTTTAAGAGAGAGATTAAGACGATCAAAACCAAAACTTCCAGCTTTGCTTGAGGCCATATAAAGCCTTGTTGAGTTTACAAAAAACGTGGGGTCAGGATCTTTCAAAAACTACCGGGTTGAGCCATTGAAATAAATTTCATCATTTCCTCCGCTCAGAAAGCATTATTATCATCAACTTGTTGAATCTCCCCATCCATGCGACCCGAGGAGAAAATAATTACGATAGTAGTTGGTTAACCAGCGGGTAAAAGTATCAAAAAAATCAATGCGGGGTTTGTTGAAAACCTTTAGCGGCTAATGCGGTTTTGTATTTGTCGAGTGCCATCACCCGATTATATTGGGTGCGAAGACCCACTTTCCGCAGTATGATTTGTCTCGAAATAGAGTGGAAGTAAATCCCGGTTTTGTCTTTAAGAGAGCTTGAATTCTATCCTATGCTACGAGGGGACATGCTAGACATGAGATGTCCGAACTTGGCTCAGCGATCGTGAGACACACGTGGAGTCTACTGGCTTAAAGGCTAAGAACTTGGAAAAGCAATGCTTAGATCGTGATGGGCCTATGATCTGGCCCCCAGCAGGATAACGATCAAATCTTAGAAGATGGAACTTCTAAGCTATCGAAACCAAGAATTAGAAACTTTCTAAGTTCTATTCGATGAGGATTCTTGATCGGGAAGTTTCTTATTTCTGTTGTGACAATTGAAGGAAAGAACCTAAAATAGAAGGTAGGGTTGGAGTTATTTACCAAGAATGATAAATGATTTAAAACCGTGCGCACACATATTTCATGCAATGTCCCAATGCACAAATGCAAAGCAATATGCCATTGCCTATTTATATATCATGTCACATACTTGATGGATGCTATATGAACAACTCTACTCATGTATATACCATTGCATCATTTGGACAATTATATCCAATTAACATCGATTTCCAAATAAATCACCTGATTCATGTCGACATATTTATACACATACATTGACATTCCTGAGTCATCTGTCGAAACATGACTTACATTATCCTCTAGGCGAATGTGACATAACATGTCACAAATAGCTAGCAGACGAGCCATGCGTAGCGCCATTCATCTGAAACACATCACATGTCAATCCATTAGAACACCTGGAAATTGACCTCGATCAATTACCATCAAGCATATCCTTTCAATTAAAACATAATGACATGCTTAAAACATTAGGACAGTGTGGCATAAAGATACTTACAAAACGCACCACACACAACAAGCCATAATAGACCACATAATGGTTCGAACCGGTTCGATAACTAGCCCTAACGATACCAAAATGCGGACCGCGAACCATTAAACGACCTAAGATTTGCGTCGGAAAATGGACCATAACTTGAGTTATAAGAAGTCAGATTTTGGTATTCAAAAACCCCTAACATCAAATTCTTAGTAGATAGAGCTACAATTTCATGAAGGATACTGGTGAATTCTTATTTTCTTCCCGAATGAATCGGTCCCAAAAATATGGGCCAATGGGTTCGGCCAGCAGTACGTCTGTGGCAGTCCAGGAAAATGGACCATAACTTGGGTTATTGATGTCCAATTTGGGTGATTGACAGCCCCAACATCGAGTTCTCAGATAGGGCTACAATTTCCTTGAAGGACCCAGTCAAGGAATTCTCCCTTTTCTAACCGAAAATCAGCCCGAAAAATTGGACATCATATATGGTCAAACAGGCACTATTCCCTTAACCATTAATTTGCCAAAGCACATAGACAAAAGAGGCAAATAGCCCCTTAGGAGCATTAAAAACTCAACCAAACAGCCCACAGAATAGAAAATAAACTAAAGTAGGAAGGATCCTACCTCTTAGAGTGTAGAAGAAACTCTGGAAGTCCTATGGGCACTTCTGGCTTGGCTCTTTGATTTAGGATTTCCTGCAGAATCTCAGCAAAATCCACATTGTTTTGGAACCCACACGTAGCCCTGATCAGTAGATGAACTTTCGTTCCTAGCCTACGGGTCGGCCAGATGGAACTCAGGTGGATCGAAGAAATAAGTTTCATTTTTTTCTTTTCTCCTCTACCTCTCACGTTTTCTCCAACCCAAAAATACAGGAGATCCTCGAATCAGTTTTTTCTCCTTTAATGCTTTGGATCACGTGGCTCACGTCGCGCCACGTGTCCCCACCTTTCAGTTTCCTTTGCTCTAGAAATAATTTATTTCTTCTAGATTCAAGTTCAATTTATTTTAAATGAACTTACCTTGAGTCATTTTCTAACTCCGAAATTCGTAAATCTTGTCCACGAGTCAACTAGGCGTCAGATTTACCTCGAAAATCGTAGAAAAATCCAAGCTGTCTCCCGAATTTAACGAAAATTTTCTGAGTATTGGGCCCTAAGACGAATCAATGGTGGAATTTGTTTTGTCATTCCCAGAGATCCATAGAATTTTCCAGGCTTCCTAGACAGTATGGCAATTTAATATAATTATTATTATTATTATGCCATTTTCTGAAAATTTCTAATTTTCTGGGTTTATTAAGTTTAGGTTTACATTAAGCTAGTAACACATAGCACATACTCCTTCATTAACATTAAAATACATCACAATTATTATTGATATAATAAGTATCAAATTAATAAGACTTTGGTTACTAAAACTAACTTCATGTTTGCTTCTATAAGTGTAATTGTAGTCATAAATGACCAAGCATAAATCATACCAACTTTAAATTTAAATCAAGCATTGCCGTCATTAAGGTATTTTGCACATAAATACTTCTCATCATATTAGAAATAAATCGTACCGTAAACCAATCATTTAAAAATAACTCTAGTAAATATGACATAAATCATACAAAAGAACAAAACTTAACTATTATTTTAATTTGTTCTTTTCTAATAATAGGTTGAAACACCTCCTGATGCCCAAAGACTCTTTTGTATTCTTTCCTTTATTTGATCAATAACCAACCGCCTTAGGTCTTCGAAAAACTTACTTTGGGCAATCCTATAAATATCCATAAATTTTTCAATAGTATGATACTTAACCATTCGAGTTTTTCTTTTATGGGTCTCGATAGTTTCGTAAGAATCAACTCTTTAATTGGTTCATTCATATTTCTTATGGCTAATCATTGACTTCTTTGTAATTCTTTAAAGGAAATGCATTTTCATCAATGAGACTTGTTTCCTTTCAACCATATCATATTGCCAGGGAAGTCTATCTTTTGACAAGATAAGGTAAAATTTATCCATCATTCCCAAGATCTTTAGTCTTGCAGTTCTATCATTTGTAAAGGAATTGTTTCTTACATATCGTCAAATTTTAGGATGATACTAGTCAACTTACTCAATCAAGGTAATTTTATTCGAATACATAAACTTATTATTGCTAAATAATTGGAAATCTTATGACAATAATGTAACATAAGATATCATGTCTTTTATGGATAACTTGATAATGTGGCAAGCCATAATCAAATTCAAACAAATAATTTAAAATTTGATACATATATACCACAACTCTCCTTTGGGTAGATGTTACAATATAATACTTTCATGATGCTTTTAGTACATATTTGCTAATGGATATTATTCATAGTTCATGTTAGAACTGTAATCTTTGGATGTACAAATATAGTCTAACAAAATCATAAGATGTATCTCATCAAGTTCATAAAAGCATGAGTGTATATTTCTTAATTTGAAATTCATGAAACATTCAAGTTTGGCCACTTTGGTGACTAACAAACTATGCATTATATATTTCATTACTTGAGTAAACATTATTTTACATTCCTCAGTTTGAAATTCATGGAACATTCAAGTTCGACCACTTTGGTGACTAACGAACTTTACATTATATAATTCAAAATATTGCAATGAACAATATTTTACATATTTCTTAATTTGAAATTCATGGAGCATTCATGTTTGGCCACTTTGGTAACATAGAACTACATTATATGAATTTCAAAATACTCGGAATAGATATTTATATTTCTCAATTTGATTCAAGGAACATTAAAGTTCGGCCACTTTGGTGACTAATGAACTTCACATTATATAAATTTCAAAATATTGTAGTTAACAATATTCACTTCATTAGAGGTGATTAGTATAGTCATAATATATCATAAGTGACTTATACTCCTACAAGATAATATACTAATCATACAAACATCATGTTATTTATAAATCAATAAAAATTAAACATACAATTTTATTGGTAAACCCATAATATATTATCATAACCATCATAGAATAAGGAATCTCACATAGTGATTTCATTTAGATTTATATAGATTACACCTCAAGGAAATCTATAGTGTCAATTTGCGTCATATTGACAATGATATCCACATAATGTGTAATTCATATAAATGATTATCAATAACCAGACCTTTAATGAAATTGTCTTTAATTCATAACAATTCAACCAAATTCTATGACATTATATCACCCATATTTATAAGAATTTCATGTTGGGGCAATCAATTTATAATATTATACAATTGGATATAGATAAAACTTAGGGTTGAGAGTCATTTTTAATTTGGCTAATGAATCATTCATAAGTGAACAGTGTATAATATAATAATTCTAATATTCAAAACATTAATATTCAATCATTTTGATGGCTACAAACAAGCATAAAATTAATATCATATTTGAGCAAATTCTCGATGAAGGTTATATATTTATATTAAAAAAGCAAATGAAAGTTTGGTCACTTTGGTAATTCTGAGCATATAATATGAATATTAAATTGGCAAAAATTTTAAGTCACATAAACCTTCACAATACACATACCAAGAATAATAGATCATTTGCTCAAGTTACTCATAACCTTCATGTTGTCATTACTATTACCATAGCATAAGAGATAATACACTTAAAAATTTATAACCCCCAAATTGTACAGTAAGTGATTCTTTTATAAAAAGGATCATAATCACTACACTAAAGATTTAAAATTTGATTTATTCGGTCAAGATTATATGGCAATTAAATGCAACTAAATAATTGAAATAAAATTATTATTCATGTTCACATATATCATATCAATTGTCATTAAATATATGTATGCCTGGAATACATATCATTGAGCATCACCATTCAAGATGCAAGACTCGTAACTATATAGAATATATATGTTTCTCAATTCACACATATATATGGATATCTATCGGTGATAAAGAATATAACACCCACAAATCATACTTATTGCTTTCGATCAAAAAGTGACAAATTCTTAAATTGATTCAAAATTTCATGAATCAAGAAAATCATTCACTTTATATGTTATCCACAAAACACATTCTATCTTACAACATCTAAAAATTGATAAAATAATACTTTAATTGACATAAGTTTTATCACAATAACATCGAAGTATACATGCTCACGATAAATTCGAGTAAGAAAAATCTTTACAATAATAGTAAGAAAATTAAACATTAAAAATCCTAAGGGTCTAATAAGCAATAATTGTAATTCATACGGGAGAAAATACATCAACAAATTAAATTCTTATTAAAATTTGATTTCATAAGCAAGAAACAATAAAAAATAAATTAACTTTATAGGGAAATCATAAGTTTTGAATTATACTACGATACCACTTGTGGATTTTCTATTTCTTATATTTAATCAATAATCACCTTTTGTTAGAAAAACAAAGCCATCACAAATAAAACTATTATCATGGTTTCTTTGAGTTATATGGAATAAATCTTAATTCCATATAATGACAAGCCTATTATTATATAATAGCGAGAACCTTGGAGCAATACTGATTTTTCACAATACTCCAAATACAAAGATAAAAGGTATACCTTTAACCCATTGGAGATTCTTGAAGGGATCAAAACAATCTTGATGAAAAATTGTGTTTCTCTCCCTTAACCCTTTAACCCTTTTATGGGGCACTAATTTCGATCAAATAATAGATTTTATAAGGTGGGAATGGATTTTTATGGATTGTTGTTTGCTTTGGTCTTAACACTCATAGCTTTTGCGTGACATATTCCTTAACAATCAAATTTTTGAATATGACAGATGATTCTAATTTCTACATGCTCACATGAAATTTAGAAAATAAATAATACTTAATTGTGTTGAGTGTTGGATTTCTTGTTTTTGTGATGTTTTATTTCTATTAAGTATTAAAAAGTAAAGATAAGTCAATATGTTATTCTTTTTATTTAGAAAAAGAAACCAAGTATTTTGCCTTTTTTCATTAAAAAAAAAGGTCTATTATAAGTCATAAAAAATAGAAAAACAAACAAGACAATATCTAAAAACAAATAAGCTTTCAATAAAAGATAACAAACAAATATCCTCTAAGTAGTTTTGCATGCATTCATGTTTGATTAAATATATTCATTTTCATATACCATATTTTGTCTTCCCTTGGTAATCAAGGATGGATTTATGACCAAATTAAGTCTTAATGATGTAATTGTATTTATTTGCATGGATCAAAGCTCTTCCTTGATGTAATTATAAGACCAAAGGTGATCTAATCCTTATGATTCGAATACATGTCTTTTCTCTGTAGTTTATTGGGTGATTAGTTAGAAGAACGTCAATCTGTTCAGCGATTGGATTGATGCCATGTAAACTAAGATTAGTGCTCGATCTTTGTAATGGAAGTTTTGATGAGCGATTGTTTAACAAGCTTGATTGGTGCACTTTCGCCGGGGTCCACGGACATGAATTTATACACATAAGTGGAAGCGGGTTTGATGCACCAGATTAGAGTTATATGATATACTTGAGTGAAGTTTCTCCCAGTAGCCCATGCTGCAGATGCAAAATTAAAAGGGATAATGAAGATTATAAATATTGGGCTAAGTTTTCGGCTATAAGTCTATATATTAAGCTATTTAATATTTAGATATTGCCTAGAATCTCTGAATATAAATGGTAATAGGGTTTTTTTTTTTTTAATATATAAGAGTTAAAAACAGTAAAGGGATTAGGAAATAGTGGGTTATTTGTGATGATCTATTTTCAGCCTCAAGTTTATAAATATTCTATCCTTTCCCTCATGAATTTCATGGGGTGATGGTTTTTCACTTCAATTGTCGATATATTTTATCCCTTTTGTATCATAGTGGAAGGTAATATCTAGTCACTTTTATGGTTGAAAGTTCTTCCTTTATCATTGCTCATTCTTGTTAGATTATTACTATTTTAGTTCGAACATTGGTAGTGTAGATAAACGACTACGAAAATTAAGAATAATGACGTAAATTACTTGATGCTTTCAAAAGCATCGTGTTGATAAGTATTATATTAATTGGCGCTTTTTAGAAAGCGTCATTATCGAATGTAATATTTTTGTATTGATGACATGTATAGAAGCGTAATTATCGATGAAGGTAAATGTGTATATAATGACACTTATTTCGAAGTCATAAAATTAATCATAAACATAACGCTTTTCTCAGCGTCATTGAATAATATATAATATATTAATTATTAATACTATTCTTATTTTTGTTGTTTTTATAAAAAATAGTATTCTTATTTTATCATGTAACTCATATTATTTTTCAAAAAATTTTAGATTATTTTATAGACAATTTCCTTATTGTTTTTTAAAATGAATATTTTTATTTATATTTCTAATATTATTTTAGAAAATTAATATTATAACTTTGATAATAAATTATTATAAATATTCTTATTTTTAAAATGAATTGATCAAATATGTATTATAAATTTATTCAATAAATTTAATATATAAAATAACTATAGCTATTATGATATATTATTTACCAATAATAATATTTATGAAAAGTATATTAGTATTGGATGTTTAAAATAATATTATTTTATCCAAGTTAGATATTGATTTAAAATATTTTATCCTTATCTCTCATTATATTTTCAAAATTAATTTAATTAATTATAATTATGAATATTAACTATTTGTTATATTTTATCATATCTTCGATTATATTTTAATTTTTAAATTTTTATTGTTACTTTTTTCACATTTTAGATTACAAAAAAACTATTATCATTTTTAAGTTGAAAATTGTATTAAAATAAAAATATTAATAATTTTAGTTTTATTTCATTTTAATTAATTTTATTGAATAAGATTTAAAATATTTAATATTTTTAATTTAATGTTTAATCATAAAAAAAATTCAATTTATTAAATAATAAATTAACTTAGTATTTATATTTGTTGGTCCCATTCAAATGACTACCAAATGTTTTATGAGGGTATAAAAGAAGCGGGATTCCTTTAATGCAAGTAGAGGGGTCATTTAGGGTTTTTGTGGAGGCATGTAAGGCAAGAAAGAGAAGAGTCATGGGCTGATGAATGGAGTTTATGGGGTTTTTTCTTTAGTAATAAATCTCTATTAAAAATGATTTTCTTTTTCTTATTATCCATATTTTTTCATCACCATTTTCTTAACGTGAATTTTGAAAAGTGGAAGGCTTGATAGCAATAACGATATGAAGAGACTAGAGAGTCTACTCTTCTTTCGATCAGACCTACAGGTTATACTTTGTTTATTCTTAACTGCTTTCATTTCTCAATTCATTCATAATTTTCCCCCTTTTGTTTTTTGTTCTGGTTTCTCAGTGAAAACCCGGGAAAATTCGAATTTTCTGAAAAATGGTAAAATCGTAATTTCGGTCAAAATCCAAAATTTTTCTAGATCTCGGATGATGAAAGCGGACTTCACCCAGTTGGAATCGTCTGCATGAGGAAAATCTAGCTACCCGTCAAATTTCGTCGAATTCGAGATGAGTCGAATTTCCGCGTTTTGAGGCCTTAGTTGTCGAGTCTTAGTAAGCATGTGAAGACATGTGATATGAAAAAATTCACCTACTACATGTACTCATGTGACACATGTTGCATGACGGGGTCTGTTGACAACCCGTCAACCTGCGGAATACTCGTGGATGTCGGGTAACTCGACACCACTCACGAAAATTGGGTAGAGTCTCCTTTGTACGGGGAGCTCTACCCAAATACGACCTCTCCCAAACAGTTTACAATGACCACACCGGGTCCACATGCGAGTAAAATAATTGGCCACTTGGGCACTTGCATCCAAATACTCACAAAATACATCAACTATATTACCATAGTTCAAGAGTTAATAAATCACTCTTAATTCAACATAAATTAAAATGTACAATTTCTACTACATGTTATACAAAAGTCTCTACCAAAGCCACAACAGGCTTTTTCTATGAGCCTCTAGTAAAACCCACTTGAGTCCTCACATGCGCTCCTTTGTCTGCCAAGTATTGATCATAGACGGGGTGGCGAGCCCGATAGTGATAATTTCGTGGTTACTCCCACGCTAAATTGCACATGTCATGGAAAACAATCACACTCAGTAAATACATGATCCTGCTTGAATGTCTACATTCCCGATTCTATGTCTCGAGTCCTAACCGACTCCTTCACACATGCCTAATCCAAATACGAGTAAAATCACAGTTTTCAAAACAAAAGCTTTTTGTTCTCGAAAACTTACTACCGAGATTCGGTAAATATATTGGACTACCCTCCGAGGCGAATCTGTTGGATAGCCCTCTGAAACAATTCATGGGCCCCTCCAACGTGAATTGTTGGACAATCTCCAGCACAATTCTCACATTAAAATCTTAGTCAAATTCCTTTTTCACAAACATTTTTTTCCTTTTTTTCATTTTTCGTGTCATTTCGGCTCCTAATGATACAGGGTGACCCGGTGCATATGGAATACGATATGCCAATCCCGAAAATATTCATGCTAATATATAAAACATGTATACTATTAATAATTAATTCACACAATTCTTGTTATTAAATTCACATCAATAACACCAAAATTAGTTTCACATGGGATGGTATAATTACAGCAATTCATTTTGAATCGCTCAACAACACAAAAATCACACCAAAAATTACGTGAACAGTGAAACCCTCGGGTTGGCCTTTATTCACGGCCCTAAGTATGAATTTTCTTTCGGTTCAAATGTTTGGGGAATAAAGTACGGCTTAATTAAGCCTCGAGAATATTCCTAACCATTTACATGGCTCTTAGCGAAGAATAACCTGAAGTAGAAAAGATCATACCTCTTGGGTTGTCGAACTCCACCAAATCGGTGCCAGCGTGGCCCTTGCCGCGTAGATCGACTTTGCTTCTTTGCTCGTTGAGCAGGCGGTCCAAGTGGGAAATCTAGAGGAAAGTAGCCCTCCCTCTCACAAAACTCAAATCCACAACCTTTACGATTTGGTCACCTTACACGTTTTCTTCTTCAAATTGAAGAAAGAAAAACTATTCATGTTTTGTCTTATTCATTTAACATTTCCATTAATTCCATCATTGTCCCTCTTAAGTGACTTTTGACACATAAACCCCAATCAGCCATTCATTCCCCATCATCTCACTAATCACGCAACATGTGTCACATGAGTACATGTAATAAGTAGCTTTTGTCACATCACATATCCTGATCGTTTTACGACTTTTTCGACACCGGTGTCTCGAAAAATGTGAAATTCCATTGTCTGGAATTCGTGAGTAGTTAGATTTCGTAGACGATTCCAAGCTGTGAAATCTGTTTCATCATCCAGAGATCTAGAAAAATTTCAGTTTTGGCCAAAGTGCAGATTTCACCCTTTTTCGGAAAATTGGGGTACTACCGGGTCTTACGAGGATGGAGATTAATTGGTTAAGATTAAGTCATGTGTCAAATAGTTAAATGAAAGGGACATGGATGGGAATTTTGAAAAAGTTTAATAGAATAAGGCGAAGGAATAGTCTTCTTCTCCACCAATTTGAAGACAAAACGTGCAGTAGAGGGCTGGAAACGGGCAGTAGGTTGGTGTTTGGTTACAGAGTAAGTGTGCCTTCTCTGCAGATTACGCCGTTCGAGCGGAGTCGGTTCTCGATGGAAGCGAAGCGAGTCGATTACACTTGCGGTGAGGAGCTGCGCGTGGACAGGTTGGTGGGTTCGAGCAACTCCAGGGTAGGGATCTTTTCTGCGCGTGACATTCTTTGGCTAAGAGCCATGTGTGGTTAGGGATATTTTGAGGAGAAGCTTGATTTAGCCGTAGTTTCATTCTCAAAACATTTGGGACAGCCAAGTGAAAATCCCTATTATCTTGGCCTTGAGCGGTGGGCAGGGTTTGCGCTCCGTGATTTTTGTTGTGTGATTTTGTGTGGACTGGAGTTCAAGGTGGTACATTGGTCAATTAGCCCGTGTGAGCTAATTTAGTGTTATTAATTTACTGAAATTGAATAACATGATTTATGAGTTAGTATGTTAGTATATACATGTTTTATATATTAGCATGAAGTTATTGGAGATTAGCATAATGCATTCCATATACCTTGAACACCCAAAATCTGAGTGTCTGGCCTGAAAAACATCAAAGGAAAATGTTCGAAAGGAATTTCGTAGTCGGGAGAGGTAATGTTGGAAATTAATCAACATTCACGTCGGAATAGGCTATGAATTTGTTCGAAGGAGATATCCGGCTCAGTTCGCACTGGAAGCGATTGTCGATAAATTTCTGAGAAGCTTCGGTGGTAATTCAAAAGAACACTTTAAAGCTGTATTTTTACTGCACATTTGGCTTAGGCATGTGAAGTCGTGAAAGAGGCTCGAGACTTGGGAGCCAGACGTATGGTACATTCAATGGTCATGTATTTGCTGAGTGTTTTGCCATGACATGTGCGGCAAACGAGGAAGCAACAGGAAAATTATCACCTGCCCGAAAATTGCTCTCGGATCATATTCAGTACGAAGAATGTACGGGAGGGACGGCACCTTCACCCAGAGACCGCGTTACAAGCTAGGGTTATGTGGCTGTCTTGTAGAACATGTGTGCACTCTTATACACTTGCAGAGTACGAACACATGCATGGCCCATGGTTCAGCGAAACTAACCTTTGGCACAAATGACTGGGACATGTAAGCCATAACAGCCTCAGAAATACAATTACTGTGAAAACTATCAGGGATGTCCCAAATCTCAAAGGAGAACCTAAAGAGATGTGTGGACAATGACAAGCCCAGGAAGCAAGTTCGAACACCTCACCCGAGTCTCAATGACTCTCTTACCGGAGTTAATAGATTAGTCCACATGGATCTAATGAACCCCATTACAAATAAGGCATTCTTTGGAAAAAGAGTGTATATGTATGTGTAGATGACTTCTCTTGGTTCACTTGAGTAAATTTCATCATAACCAAATCGAAGAATTTGAAACATTTGAATAAGCTGTGGCAAGGCGACGGGGAGCACGACAACAAACTCTAAGATAAGTAGAATAAGGAGTTATCATGGTAAGAGGAATTGAGAAACTCCTTGTTTGAAAGTTTCTAAGAAGAATAGTGAACATGAGTTCTTAGCACTTAAAATCCACAACAAATGGAGTAGTTGAAAGAAGAAAGAACTCTGCGAGAAATGGCCGAGTCATGTTAAAAAGCGAGTGTCCCAAACTAAATTTTAGGCGAGAAGCGATGCAAATACAACATGCTACATCTCAAATGGGAATCACATCTAAGGCTAGGAACTCTCAAACATCATATGAAACATGTTTATAAATTTGGTAGTCCGTGCCACATCCTAAATGGCGAGGAACGAAGGAAGTTTCAATGCTAAGAGGGATGAAGATGTCTTTCTAGGGTACTACAAGCAGTAGTCTGCTTATAGGGTGTCTGATAAAATAACCAAGGCTATGATAGAATCAACTAATGTTCAAGTTGTTATCTTCAATCAGTGAAACATCTATACGAGGAAGATCCTCTAATAGTTGTCAATACTTGAAGTCTGAAGACTCTCTGTGATCCGAAAGTATACCATACGGTAGGCACTTTCGATTATAGGCGATGTGGGACAGCAGGAGGACTCCCTCTGACTCTTAGGGATGACCATAATAATCTCTTTGAACACTCGACATCCGGGTTCGAGCCCTCTAAGAAGATTCACCAAAACCATCCGACCATTGATATTTTGGGAGATACAGAAGTGAGTGTTCGGACGAGGGGCATTCGAGGTAATCCCGCAAAAGAAACCGTATGCATTAGCCTTAGGCTGCTACACCTGCAATTTAACGAGGAAATTACAAGGGAGGCTTTGAGCGATGAGTTACGGATCCAGGGCTATCAAGGAAGAACTATCATAATTCAGGACATAATGAGAATTAAGTTTAATTCCAAGCCACCAATATCTGTGGAAATATAATTGGGACTAGTGGATCTTAGTAAAGACGGTTGAAGAGAAAACATCACTAGAAACAAAGCATGGTTGCTCGAGAATACACTCAAGTGGAAGGGTAGATTTTGATGGGACATTTGCACGAGTAGCCAGCAGGTCAAAATAGTCTGTTTGGCATTTGCTTACACACTGAAGTTAAAGAATTTTCAAATTGGTGTCAAAAGTACTTTTTAAATGGTATCTACATGAAAGTGTTTTGTATCTTAGCCTAAGGGTTTAGAATCTTCTTCACTCCTAATCATGTTTACAAGCCTTAAAAAATAATCTCTATGGGCTAAAACAAGCTCCGGGAGCTTTGTATGAGACTCACGGAATACCTCCTAAAATGTGGTTGCGTGAGGGACGGATCATTACTCTCTTCACTCGAGAAAATTAGCAAGTAATTGCCCTTCAAATATTTGTGGGTGACATAGTATTTGGGTCCACATCCCAACACACAGTGGAAAGTTTGTAAGACACATGAGCCTGAAATTTGATAGACAGTGAAGAACACATGTACTTTACGTGTCTTCGAGTCTGACAAATCAACTCATGGATTTTTTGTCTCATAGGAAAAATATACTAGAACTGGTTAGTGAGTTCGGACTTGGTATAACAAAACATCGAAGGACCTCGATAGGGACCCGCGACAAGATTACTAAAGGTCAAGCAAGGAATAGTGTTGATACGACTCTCTATAAGCATGATTGGAGAAGCTTATTGTACTTGAATGCAAGTCGTCCAAGCATTATGTTTATAGCATCTGAGTTTGTGAGGAGACTAAGCAAGCCCCGAGGATAGTCATCTTCTAGTCGAGAAGATTATCAAATGTGTGTCGTGAAATAGCGGCTATGGTATCACAGTGCAGAGACACCACGTGTAGCCTAGTAGGATATTGTGACATTGATAGGGTTGGAAGCTCAGATGACAAAAAGAGTACTTTTGGTGGGTGTTTCTTCCTTGGAAACAACTTTGTGTCTTAATTCAACAAAAAATAGAGCTGCATATCACTTTCCACAGCCAAGGTCGAAAACATAGCAATTGGTAGTGGATGCACACAACTCATTTGGATGAAAAATATTCTTAAAGACTATGGAGACTTTGGAGAAGTCTAACACTCTACTATGACAACTTAGTGATAATAATATCTCGAAAAATCGATTCGACATTCGAGAACCAAGTATTAGATTGACATAGGGCACCACTACGTGAGAAACATGGTTGAGAGACAAAATCATTTATCTCTTAGGTATATCCACTAAAGATCAACTAGTAACATTTTCACTAAAAGGTTTGGATGCTTCAAGGTATGAATCCTCTGAGTCATCCATGAAGTGCATGCATTGTGGACTAAATGGGGTCTGATCGAGTGCGATAAGCCCCGTCGTGATCTCACGGACGCTGAGCATTTATCCATGCCTTCCACAAAAAAAAAAAAAAAAAAAAAAAAAAGGGGAGAAAATAAAGGGCAAGAGTGTGTCTTCATTCTTTAAGGGGTATTTTCTGCTTGAAGATATAGACAAATAGAATGTTAGGTTTTGATATAATTGTCCTTATCTTCGTATCAAGGTTCTCTGAAGGTAGCTACTTGGTGAGAATTAATGAAGATTTGATGAAATAAGTGAAGTCCTTAATAGGACCAAGATAGCCAGTTCGGATTAAGGCTATCCCATGTTATAGGCATGTCTTGAAATGGATCATCTTGGAAATGGAGTAGTTGTGAGGCTGTGGTCTATTGGCTTGGAGCGAGGCTTAGGGCAAATGTAGATGGGCCTAAGATCTGTGGCAAGAGGATAACAATCAAATCTCAGAAGATCTAGACATACAAAACTTTGAGCAGAGTTAGAAACTTTCTAGGATCTATTTTGATGAGGATTCTTGATCAACAAGTTTCCTATTTTCGTTGTGATAGCTGAAAGGAAAAAACATAAAATAGAAGGTAGGGTTGGAGTCATATTAGGAAAATGATCCAACTGTATCTAGACTTCTAAGACTAATTAGCAAGGCTATAAATTCAGGGCATTGGAAGTTCACAACACAGATTTTTAGGAGTAGAGCTTGAAGAACAAGTGAAGTCGGCGTCTTGAGTATGAGTATGGAGTGTAGATACTACATTGAGGTATTTCACCTTAAAAGCCTTTCACCTTTGGTGAAAGACGATGTTCTTTATTTTATTCATCTTATATTGATGTAATATAGGTATGGGTGTGCGATGCTTTAGAAAGGAATGGAGGAGTTCTTGAATCCCATTTAGGTTTTGAAGAATTCGTGGGTAGAGAGAGTCTCGTACTACATAAGAGCAATGATAAACCTTGAATCAGATCAGTGAAAATCCTTGCATCTAGGCATAGCCTCTTGGACTTAGACTGGTTGCCAAACCAAGTAAAAGATTATGTGTGCTTTTACTTGAAAATATATTACATCTGCTTTGCACACACTAAGTCTTATAGGAGGAGTTCGGACATGCATGCTAAAATTACGAACTAGATCACCAGTTTGAACATCGGGAATTTGTGACTGGAACCTACAATTATATATATCAAAATATTTAAAGCCGTGACTTTAATTTACCTTGATAGCAGTCATTTTTTGCATGAACCTTCCCGATCAAATAAAGCAAGCGCATGAGGGCTGAAAACCCATTTCCTAACAAATATTTTCCAAATTAAGTTAGAATCAGTCTCAAGTAAACTATTGTACTACAAAATTTCAAGGTTTGCATACCACTTTTAAACCAGGGCCGGTGGTGGATTTCTTGCTTTTTCTAATGTTTACTTCTTTTGTGGCATGGTTCAAAATCGTGGTATCGATCACCGACTCGGACGGTTCCAAGGCGTATCCGTCGTGTATCGGCCGATACGCAAAATAAGATGATTAAAATATTTTAAAATTTTAAAAATAGTATATAAATTATTAGAAAAATATATAGTTAAATAAGCTAAAAAAATTTTATACTTACAATATTATTTAAACTAAAATTAATGAAGCATTAATTGAAAGATATATCTGATAATGTTAACAAAAAAAATTGTTTTCTAATATAATTGTTCTTCAAGAGGTAAAATTCTATCCACTAATAAATAAAATTTTGAGGTTGGGAGGTTGGGATGTATTTTTTGGTTGAAAGCGAGGGGAAAAAATGGGGCCAGGAAACTAAATATACAAAATCTGAGTTTAAGGTCAAAACGGCGTCGTTTTGGCATTTCTAGGTCCAAAATGACGTCGTTTTAGCCATCAGAATTTTTTTAAATTCAAAACACTATCATAACGGCGTCGTTTTGGTCTTGTTCTCACTTATCCAAAACGACGTCGTTTTTGCTCGGACAGCTCAGCAGCGTCATTTTGATATGTGATAAAAAAAAAGCTAAATGACATCGTTTTGTATACGAGAGACAACGAGCGTCGTTTGGAATGGGTTGTCGTAGCGGAAGCCCTTCTTCTTGCGGTACGATAAAATCAAAATGCGAGTGAAGGGAAGAAGAAGGAAGAAGAGAAGAAGGAAGGAGACCTACGCTCCAAGGCATTGTCGGGTAAGTCTTCTCGCTCGGTTCTCGATTAGTCGGGACTCGGCTATGTAAAAGTGCATTCGTCAGTCATCACTTGTCTTATAAAACTACCCTCGAGTAAGTTAGGTTTTGTTTTTTAATTTCCTCTTCTTCAGTTCTTATTCGTTTCTTTTTTAGTCGAATCTTTGAAATTTCAGTCAAATCTACGCAATTTTTGGATTTTTATTGTTTATTTTTTGAAATTTTACGTTTGCTTTTTGGGTTGTTTGTTGAGATTATTCTACGTATTCTCAGTTTTGCAAGTTGACGAGTCATCTGGCAGCGAACTTCGGCCCAGGAATCCGCAAGGTTTTACGATTTTTATGAATGCACTCTCCATCTCGTACATGGTAATCTGACGACTCTGTTAGCCTCAGTCGAGAATCGGCCGATCGCACTCTGACTCTACCGATTTTTCAACCCTCGCTTTCAGGGGCACTAATTTGGATCAAAGAATAGATTTGGTTTTATTGAATGTTGGATTTGGTTTCGTCAAAGTAGCACTCTCCACAGGGTTTCGCGTGACACATTCGCCAACAATCAAATGTTTGAAGATATGATGACTCTGCGTCCCTCTCACATGCATCGAAGCCTTTTGTGCTTCCATCCGACCCAGGCAAAGCCACTTCCCAGTGCAATTAATTATCTGGTGCCTGCATGTATATATAATATATATATGCTAGAAGGCGTTATAGTATGATATCTATGGAAAAAGGAAAAATGTCGTGTTGTGATAACATTCTGGCCCCAGACTTGCATATATTCTTTTTGTTTTGAGCCACTGTACACTTCCATATATACCATTTTTCATCCACCAGTGCACTTAGGCTTATCTCCTTTTCACACTGAGTGCGTGCCACTGTTGGATGGTGCCACGATACGCCAGGATGTAATTATATTTGTGCATGGATCAAAGCTGCTTCATGAAATCATAGGGAAGTAATTGTATGACCCGATATAGATCCTTATGATTAGTATACATGTCTTTTCTCACGACGATTCATGGACTATTATAGAGTTGAAAGTCAGCTGATTAAGTGGTTGGATTAGATGCCATGTAAAGTGTAAACCTCAGATTAATTCTTATTATATCTGTGGAAGTTTTAAAGCGATTGATTAACAAGTTTGATTAATGCGAGTTTACGTGATTGACGTAAGGAATTTGCCTCTGAGTAAAGTAAATCGGTGTCTAATTAAGTTATTTGATATTACTTAGGTGAAGGTTCACAGCAGTACATGCATGAATGCAAAAATCAAAAGGGATGATGAAGGTGTGGTGGGCACAAAGTTGTCAGCTGTGGAGTGTATATTAGGCCCTTTAATATTTACGTATTCCCTAAGTTTGTGTGAAAGTAAGAACATCTGAAGCGAAGATATTTTGTCTTGTAATGAAATATGATTCTGAGTTCGAAATTAGAAGGAGAAGACTTCATACATATCTGAGCGATGCGAATCATTTTGCCAAGAGAAGAAGGCAGCTTGTTTATAGTCTTCACTGTGATGTTAATTGGCAGGGAGCAGTATAACATGCTTCTCAGGTGTATGATCTTCCTTAGTTAGTTTTTGGAGAAGATACACTCTCATGTGATGCTTAGGTATGAGTCATGAGAGATCTCATCGGCCTGTATTAGTTAATATACCCCTCAGTACGAGTTGAGGGAGATCTAGAAAACTTGTGACGAAATAGGAAAATCATTCGAGTGGCAATGGCTCGTCGGCTGGTTGTTGATCACTAAGAATGTCACGGGACCTCGATTTGTTGATTTACGATTTATGAAATGAATATCTAACTTCAGTATCTTACTACGTGATGTATTGGATTTGTGTTGAAAATCGAAGCCACGTCTAGCCTCATGCGTACCATGTTTCTCTCTATTTAGCATTCCTCTTTTCCTTTTTACTTTCACGAATTAATACAATATACCATCATGTGATTACTAATCAATGAGGTGGAATGGAGTGGTTTTAGTCAAGCTTTTCCTTGTAGAGAAATTTTAATAAGGTGATATTGTCACTTTCAGAATTATCTCAAATACATGGCTATTTATTTCTATTTTCTTTCATTACAAAAATAGAAGTGAGACTAGATTCCTCTAGAGTTTTTGCCTTCAAATTCTTCATGGTATCGAAAAGTTAATCACATCTCTTCTTCTCCATCTTCATTTTATACTAATCACGGTCCAGTGTTTGGAATGGCTACCAACTCATCCTCCTCTTCTTACATTAGCGACGATTCACTGTGCACGTACTTGAGTCAAAAAATCAAAGGGGAAGACCTTGGTGTGATCATTGCGGCGGGTCACTGAGGCTTGTTGGAAGATTCATGGAAAACCTAGCAGGGTGGAAACCCACGTCGACCACTTGAAGAAGGACAAGGTAATCAATTTCTTGATGAAACGATCGCCACAAATTGAAGCTAGCCCCTTTTAAGGAGCAAATGGGATGCTTGAAACTCTTATCTCCTCTTATGTGTCTGGAGTCCTGTGGCCCTTTACGTCTTTTGATCGGGTCATTGGTTAGGAACCTTGGCTCATGAGGTAATTCTTCTGGCGCCTTTGTTGGTAGAAACACATAAAAAACCAGATCGTGGACTGAACATCTACAGTCATATGGCGGAGATCTCGACGATTTTTATACATATGGCCATGTCCAGTAATTTAACGGTCAGAACCAGCAGATGGTCTTTCAAAGGTTCTTAGAATGCTGGTTCGGTTGTCTTATCGAGGATCTTGCCTCGACTCGGTTCTCCTTGTTCTAACTTGGAGTGTAATCTATTATCAATTATTAAACTCACCAAGGAAAGGGTGTATTACTAATTTTCATCGCTCCAGCGTTTGGTTTGGATTCGGGGAAGGCGGTCTTAGCGTCTTGAGAATGCTCACGGATACATCCTTAAGGAGCACCGTCCGCAAAGAACAACCTCAAATGGTAATTGGTGGTAATTCTTTTTCGGCCTCATGTCAAAAATAACGATAGTGCAATTATGTTGTGTTCTTCTCTTGATCAGAAAATCCATGTATCTGTGACATTTATTTCCTTCTATTATTTAATAAAAATCAATCCTTTAGAGGTGTGAAATACGTCGATTATCAAAGCAAAGTTCGGTCTCATTTTTCCCATTCAACCTATAAAGTCAAGGTATTCTCGATGATTAAATACTTGATATGGGAGGTGAAATCAGAATAAAAAATGTACTTAGGTGCTAGTGGTTGTCTACGTTCATAGATGATCACACTAGATTAAGCGATGGGTATTCATAAATGGAAAGAAAAAAGAAAATCAAAGCAGGTCAAATTTTCTAAAAAATTTCCAAAATATGATTCGAGACCAATTCGATCAAAAGCCACAAATTCTAAAAATCGTAATGCTAGGGATTACTTCAACTCTCCATTCTACAGGAGAATATCCTAACAAGAAGGATAGTTCATAGTTATTATGTTGATACTACAATAAGCAGACATTTGCGAAGGAAAAATGACATTTGTTGAGGTGGCTAGATAAGCTAATGTTCTCTCTGAAGATGTACCAAAATTATTACAGAGTGACCTTTACGGCGACCTGCCTCATCAAATCAGATGATCTAAAGTGCCCCAAAATTCCAAACACCTTATGTGAGCACTCCTTAAATCCTTTGACCAAATAAGTCTCTGTATCAAGTGATCTTGCAAAAATTTTAGTTACATTTTTTGTTCATATCAATCAACAACATAGAAGTAAACTTGATCCTAGGTCACTCAAAGTGCATCTTTCTTGGTATACGCAAATAAAAAAGGAGTATAGTGGTATTTACTCTCAGGTCACGAGAAGAATTCTACAATTGATGATGGATGTCACGTTTTTGGAAACCCGCCTTCTGTCCCCAAAGGTGATGTCGAGGAGAATTGACTCGGGAATATCGTTTTTTGGAACCTTTACCAATCATTAGTGGTCTGCCATCACCACTAAAAATCAAGTTTCTATATAGAGTCATGTAATCGGCCCAGGATTCGTGTTGACTGTGGGATAATAGGCACGTCCAAGAGGAAATGTCAGAGGAAGGAGCACTTTCTCGAATGACTTAGTAAGTGAAGTAGGGTTCTATCCCAACAAAATTCAGTGCTTGATACTCCCCTTTCGGATGAAGTACTTGTTGATTGAGTTAGAAAATGATAATTCTGTAATATAGCTTTGAGGAAAGGTTAGATCATGCGCTCAATATCCATTGGAAATTTATTTCTTGATAAGTTATCACCTCACGTTTGTTGCATTCGCCAGCTTTGTCGCAGTCCTGGTTCTGAATGTTAGGGAAGGTTTCCAGTAATCCTAGAGTGGAAGGCCGCGTTAGGTGAAGTTGGTGGCGAATTAGTGCGTGGGAAATTCTTGACCTCCCGGGAGATGCAGAAACCAGGTTGGTGTGAGGTGGTTTTTTCCACGATCAGAGCTATAAGGCGGATGGCTGATGTACACGTGGGACAGGCCACTGAGAGGCTCGGTTGGTGTAGAGATTCACCGATCATGTGGTATTGACTATGTCGAGAGCTTTGCTCTAGTTGCGAGCTGACCTTCAGATGGGTGTGCTTTTGTCGCGGCTAATCTCGATTAGTCGCTTCACCCGGCTTGATGTGAAAAATGCCTTCTCGTGGTGACTTAGAGAAGAAGTTTACATGGTTGCATTCTCTTGGGCTTGAGACTACATCAATTTAATAGGGTTTTGGAGACTCAGAAAATCCTTATGGTCTCGAAAGCAATCTCTAGACTGTTTAAGGCAGTTCCAGCAAGGTGAGTGAGAATGCGGTTCGTTCGTGTCGATGAATCACCACGTTGTTTGTGAAACTTCCCGAGAGGAAGATGGCCATGTCCTCATTATGTGGACTGACATGAATTTGGCTTGTAATCGTGAAGAGAAAATTGACTGCAAAATTCTTGCCCGTGGAGTGAGATCGGGGACATGGAAACCTGGGTACTTTCGGGTGGAGATTCTTCTGAGTCGAAGAAGGTACCAACGATCCTCTGACCTCAAACGTTCCCGGACTTACTTTACTAAATAAAGCTTGAGGGGATGCTAGGGTCTGGCCGGCGAAACACCTATGGATTATTGTAAAACTTGAAGAAAGTGATGAAGTCCTCCGAGTTGATAAAGGAAGATATCCATTCGGCGTCTTGTGGAAGCTCATCATCTTTTTCATCTGAGACGGACATGGCTTCTCTGTTATGGTAATTGATTAATGAATAATCCAATAGAAAACACGCATAGCTATTTGTGACGAGTATTGGTACACCAGGAAAGGGTCTCTTCGAAGAACAACGAGAAAGAGATTGAGATTTTTTGGTCACAGTTAGGCGGGTTCGAGTGTGTCGGAATCAACTCCTAGTATTATTACCGTTTGTTTGGGGGAATTTGGTTGCATGGCGAAAATAATCGATGGTAACGTGGCGATCTTTGGTAGTCGGTGCTATGGCGCGGTATCTGCGAAGTCTGATTTAACGGTACGTTAGAAAATTCGCGGATTCGGGTTAGGAAGCATCAACAGTGTTATCTTTGCGACAATAACCGCCATCGATGTCGCTAAGAATCAGGTTCATCATGATCGAACTAAGCACGTGGAGATAGATGCGACGCTTTATCGAGAAAAGATTGAAGGGTTTTCAGAGTCGACCGCTCCGACAAGCGTCAGCGGTACGACATTCTCACGAAAGCTCTTGCTTTCGGGGTTAACCACGAAGATCGGCGGAAAAACTTGGGATGATCAACATCTACAATGCGACGAGGAAGTGTTGAAAATCAGTACGTCGCCTCGTACTGTGAGATGTTTCTCTCCATATTTAGCATTCCTCTTTTCCTTTTTTAACCTGAATTAATGCAATATACCATCATATGATTGCGAATCCGTGAGTGGATAGGTGGTTTAATTCACTTTCCTTGTAAGAAATTTTGTCCGTTGATATTGTCCTTTCGGGAATTATCTCAAATCGTAAACTATTTATTTCCTATTTTCTTTCATTACAAAAAATGAAATTTGGGAACTAGATTCCTCTAGAGTTTTTGCATTGAATTCTTGATTTGTAGCGAGTGCTTGAGCTCCCGACATTATCCTGACCACCAACCTTATTTGGAGGTGTGGCTAGAGAAGGAAATTCAAGCATTATAAGTAGATTACGCACCAAAAACAAGTTCAGCGTGGTTGCGGGAAAAGGGCTCATATTCGGACTCGTACTTGGCGAGTCAACACATTTTGCTTCTTTGAACTCCGGGTAATGAGATTTGGTCTTTGAAGACTACAAAAAGTCCCTCATTGGTTTTCGATCCTTCAAAGATTTGTTGCTTGATCGGCGTAGGAAAAGCCTTTTAAACTTAAGGCCAGAGGCTGGACAAAGAAATGCCATAATCAGAGTCCTTTTATATAATGAAGAATTCTTTTGCGAGTACCCAGTGTGTTGTAGTAAGGCATGCAAATTAGCTAAGTTTGTTCACAGTAAAGAGAAATATCGAACTGGTATGATTTAGATCTTGAAGAGACTATAATTGCCGATATAAAGAAGGAGTTGAGAGAAAAGGTGAGTTATCATCACGGCAAAGTTGTCGCGAACTCATAGGAATTAGAGCAGGCTTTAGAGAAGTGAGGAATATTTGTTTAGGTAAGTAAATCGATTAACAAATTAAGTTTGCTTTAGATGAAGAAGCCCGAGGATGGTCAGTAGTACCTCAAATCGAAAGCAATGAACATCCCAAAGTTTTGAGGGCAAAGGTCTTATTCGGTCTTGAATGAGAGTATGAATAGCGTTAGAATCCTCTACTGTGATCGAAGATATAGATCCCCGCACGAGACGAAAGAGCATGCAGCCGTAGTCTGACGAAAATAGTGAAACGAAATAGAGGGTGAAAACTCACAATAATGCTTAGAGTGAGATTAAGGCGATCAAACCAAACTCTAGGAGCTTGCTTGAGGCCGTATAAAGCCTTTGTTAAGTTTACAAACAAAATGGGGACGAAGAAGAGGGATCTTGAAATAATTGGTTGAGCCCATTAAAAGCAGTCTCATCATGCTCTTGCCAGTTTAGGAAAGCATTATTATCATCAGCACTTGTTGAATCTCCATCCGTGAAGTAACAACCAGGAGAAAATAGTCGATAGTAGTTGATTTAACCAATGAATTTAAAAGTATCGATAAAATCGATACGGGGTTTCTTGAAAACCTTTGGCAATGTCACGGCTTTGTATTTGTCAAGGGTGCCATTCTTGATATGTTTAGTGGAAGACCCACTTTTCATTTAATACAGGTTGTCTCGAAATAGGTGGAGATTAAATCGAGGTTTTGTCTTTAAGAGAGCTTGAAATTCTAATTCCATAGCAGCTGACCTTCCAATGACGGATTAGGAGGCTTGAAGCGATGAGGCTCGGGAAATAGAACCTTTAACGGGTAGATAAGTTTGTCTGGGTTTAAGAACGCAGTTTTGCTCTGGTTTTATAGGATATTAGAGCAGACAAAACCAATAAGTGGATTGAAGTAAACGGGTGCGGAGTAGAGACAACAAAGGATTGTGAAGAAAAACGGGTGATGATAAAGGTGAGATGAAGGAGCAGGAAGCAAAGGGACACTAGTATGGTATCAACGGAGTAGATCTTGAAAAAGTAACTTTTAGAAGTGTGATCATTTGAATTTGTTGTTGAAGGAGAAGGCAAAGCTGGGTGAAATAGGAATTGATGATTGAAAGAAATAGGATGTTGGCTTCTTGAACCTGCAGTGGCGAAACCAAAGGGGAAAATGAAAAGCGGTGAAAGATGAAAGATAAAGGATGGGAAGAAGGAGACTTTGGTGAGAACAAATGAAGATATAGAAAATTTGTTTCATGAACAAGCTGAACAAGAAAAGGTCTTGTATGAGAAGTGTTGATGTTTGATAAAATGCTAAAGAAAACAAAACTTGGAGAGAGTTTTCGAACTTCTTAATGTATTGAATGAAGCACGGCGTATTTATACCTGATAGGAATGTTCTAGAGCAGTTAGATCTGAAGACGAAGCGGTTGGCTCCATTATGCTGAAGCCCACAGACATCTCACTTGAAGTTAACATGTGGTGCATATGCATCAGCAAGGACTGCGACCTTTTTGTAGATTTCGAAGAATCGAAGATTAAGAATACGAGCTCACAGATCTGGTGGGTGAAAAGCGTTCTAAAGTTTTCAGTTTCGAAGGAAGGTATGGCCGTGTATCCTGTAGCGACATTGATTGAGACATGGAAGATGAAATCTAACTTAACAAGAAGCAGTCGATGGCGCGTGTGTGTAATCGAAATTAACGAGGACCCATTGATAAAGCAGAGGTTGAGATTGAGTACCGCGATAAAGGAAACCTTTAAGCTCATACCTTACGAGCAGTAGGCGAGAATGAGATCTCACAAGTGTATGGTGGAAGCGATCAGTGCAATGCGATTGGTGCGAAGCGGATACGGGCGTCCACGAGAGAAATGTCGATCGGAATGGTTGAGAGATGGTGAAGAAGGAGAAGATGCCATTGGCGACTCTATTTAACTCCAGATGCTATGATAAGAACATACGAAACTGAAAGACTTTATTTTATTCTTTGTAAAGAGAGATTCTGAAGTTCGAAGATTGAGAAGGAAAGGAACTTCATATATATATATATATATATATATATATATATATATATATAAGCGTTAAATCATTAAGAAAGAGAAGAAAGCGACTTACATTATGAGTCTCCTGTAACTTAGTATTAGTTAGCTAGGAGTGTATAACATGCTTCCCAGTGTATGATCTTCCTTAGTTGGTTATGAGAAGATACATAGTATTAGGGTTTTTGATAAGATTGAAGAGTTGAACAGTAAAAGGGATTATGGAAGGTTGAAAGATTAGGGTTTATTTATATTTGTTTTGAGAGGCTCAGGGTTTTATTGGTTCTTCGATGCCTTTCTACTCATAATATCATGGAATGGTTTTCACTAATTATCGATATATTTGTATTTTCATTATGTTATTGGAAAAGACTCTTTCAGTAATTTAATTTACCTCTACCTAGAGGTTTTCCACCATCCTTTTATGGTTGAAAGTTCTTTGTTATCATTGCTCATTCTTGTTAGATTATTACTATTGTTAGGTGGAATATTAGCACGTGCATGGTCTTAATTTTCTCCATTCAACCTCGAACAATCACCATAGTGGTAGTTACCAAAGATGTCTATGCGCGTATGATTCCCATCTTATTAATTTGTTTATCTGTAAAATTGAGAAGGATACCACAAATTGAATAGTGTTTAGAAATTATTTTCCTCGGTCAGAAACCTGAGCATTATCACAGAATGGCTTGATACCGCGACCTGGAAATGAGTTTCGGTCTAATAAAATTCATTAGAATCATCAGTGTGCTAGAATAGTAATAATTTCTAAGTTTTTTGGTGGTCTTCATCCCATGTTGGACCGAGCTTCATCTATATATATATATATATGTGTGTGTGTGTGTGTGTGTGTGTGTGTGTGTGTGTGTGCGCGTGTGTGTGTTTCACTGTCCAGTGGCCATGACAAACTGAGGAGACATGTAGCCTCCAAACTTCATTCAGATTCACGGCATGGCGAGCTGTGCCCTTTTCTAGGATATGTTTGCATGACTTTCCCGAGAAAAGAGGACGGGACTAAGGAAGATGAGACTCAACGGGAACAAAAATTCTTGGGGTAAACTTTGATTTGAAATGACTTCCCATGAATTTGCTCTCGGGCATACTAGATTGACTTCATTATCGACAACAAACTTTTCCTGTTTTTGTTATTATGGAAGACTTTAGTGAAATAATTATAAAAGGAAAAATATATATATATATATAAATATATTTTATCGTATACAATACTTTGAAATTCAACTTTTTTTATCGCGAGTCGGGAATGAGTACATAGATTTAAATAAAGTCGGGGAAGTCGGGGAGAAGAATGGAGTTTGGAAGTGAGTCAAAATTCAAAATTCAAATGATATTTTCCTTGATAATTTCTCAAAGGGATGTGGCCTTTTTTCGATTTTAAAAAGCAGAGGCAAAATAACGAAAAGGAAAAAAAAAACATATTTGTCGGTACCAAAGTATGATGAATTTGGGATGAGTAGGTAAAGATTGGAGATGGTTACACGCTAATCCACAGGGATGACAGCAGGCCGGTTGGGGCGGGCAACCCATCCACGATCTCGCCTTTTATTAAATCATTTCTCGATCCTGTTTAAAAATTAAACGGTGAAGCGAGTTGAAATTCCCATATCACATCTTAACTTTTACTTTTAATCGGTATATTTAGTTTTATTTATTTTTATATTTGTTTTTATTATATTTATATTAAAATTAATATATCTCATAAAAATAAAATATTATAATTTTATAAATTATTTCATTATTAATTATTATTATTATTGTGTATATTAGAATATAAAATAAAATTATTATAAAATTATTTTTAAATATAATTGGGTGTCGAGGTAAATACTACTGTAATCGATAAAAGCTACGTCTCATTACCATCTCTCTGCTACAAGTCTCAAATGTGGTATATTATTATTATTATATATTAGAATATAAAATAAAATAGTACCATTTTTAGATGTAATTAGGGCTGAACTGAAGCAATACCTTAATCCAGTAAAAACTCTTCTCATTGCATCCACATTCTTTATAAGTCACCGAGTCTAGTGGGGGTATAAACATGGGGGTGATTAGGTCCCATTTTGGCCTCCATTTTTAAGGATTGGGTTAGAAAAATGATGGCCCAAATAGAACCTAGGCACGTGACCGACTACTAATAAACCCCTGACCATTTGGAGAAGCGAAGCGAAATTGACCACTTGGGCCCGTATTTTAAATTTTTAATGATTATAGAATCTGGGTGGTAGAAAGTAGAAACTTCTTTTTCAATATCTCATCAACGACTCTTGAGTGAGTGAAGCCCCGAGCAGGGGTCTAGTTAATGGCGAATCGACTCATGAAATTCTACCTTAAGTAATTTCGCACTAAGTTTTAAGTCTTGGACCGGTACGATTATTCGTGAATCACCAAATTTTCGGCACCACCTCATCGTCCCTTCAAGCGAACTCATTCATCATATTTAAATTAAAAATATGAATAAATACGGTTAAATACGTTCGTAGAGTCTGTCGGACCCTCTTTGCAATTACATACCCATTTATATTGGCAATAGTCCCGAAAAGATTTAACTACCATTTCTTTTATGCAAAATACCTTTAGAACTGTTTTATTATCAAACACCTTTACAAGAGTTTATAAGGCCACATGTCGGCCTTCTTCATAATCACGACCTCGTCTGGGCGTCGTTCACAAGTGTTGACCACATTTTTGAAAGGGTTATCCCATGAGGGTTGAGCCACCTTTGGAGTAGAATACCTCCTACAAGAGTACTCTCCCCTTCCCTAAAGTACCTTGTCTGATGCCGCTCGACATTTCACAATCACGTTCCAAAAGAACATGCCAATTTTATATGGAATCCATGTCATGCCATGAAATGAGATCTGGAGCTCACCCATGTGCCATGCTTGAGTCCTCATGTCGACTCCTCACCTGACGCCTTAGCCAGTAATGTGATGGCCAGTCATTCTAGATGACATCTGATCATTTTCAAATAATTCGTTTTGTTTATAAAAGCAAAAGCTTTTTAGATGATACATCTGATGATCATTTTATATTTATGTTCAAAATCATGCGCATTTGTGGGTAGCGGTTTTTGGTGTCTCAATCGAGCTGCAAACTGAACACTTTACGGCCTTTCAGTTAGGGTTATGTCGACTATAATTGGCGGGCTTTTCACGGGGAGGATCTATCACTTCTTTGCTATTACGACACATATTTTCTTTACCATTTTTAATCGATTGTGTGACTTTGTTGGACGGTGTCTAGGCTAAGATCACCCAGTAAAACACAACCACAGTGTTGATTTACCCGTACACTCACACCCGTTTTAATCGAGTAAATACATCTGTATACAATGTATGCACCATTGCATATCAATTCCATGTCTCATGTAATGAATGACATATGGTATACCGGCCATGCATCACATCATGCATTTTGGACAATTATAAACACACGCTTTTAAGTTCCGAGCATCATTCGCCGATGTTAATATAATAGCACACATATTTTAACGATTGATATGATTTCCAACATTTCATCACGATGTTAATATATTTAGAATTCATATATCGACATTGAAACCATTGTGCATAAGAGATGCCTGAAAACAATTCCTGACAAGCCGCAACGGGCCACACAAACATGTTATCTGAGCGGCGTAACATCGTGAAAATAATCCGAAATTGAATACTAGTTTAGCCCGTACTCGGACCCGCAAACGGAACTGCATGTCGATGCAAATAATGGGAATTTTAAACATTAGGTTGATTAAGCGAGCGACCGTAAGGTCTACTGGCTTGGATTTCCCTACCGCAGTTGCGAGACAACGAGCCATCCCTTAAAGCGTTGGTATTGAACCAAAAACCCCGAAAGGCTGGGCGACTCTGCTCGATTAGGCGCCTGCCATGCATTGCATGACCCTTGACAATGGTCCCGCGTGTCGGTCCCGTAGCTTGGCCACGAGGTCAAAGCCTAACCACGGCCTACACAACCGTGATTTACGGCGAACTGGCTCTACTGGCTAAGCGCCCCTTGGCTAGATGGCCTACCTGACGGATGGTCCACGCGTGAATGGTTACTGTAGGTGCGGCTCTGACCACCACGACCAAATGGTCCCATTACAACCTACAGATTAAGATTCCACGCTGGCCGCCTTAGGCGAGGTGGCTCACAATCCTGCGGCTCTACGACCAAATGGCCTTAAGGTCGAACTGACACCACACGGTCGGACAACCAGCATGGCAGACGGCCCCACGGTGACTTGTATGGCTCTATAATGTCGGTCCCATCGATGAGACAACCTACAGGTGGGAACTTCGATCCTGCAATTTACACAACACTTAGTAGAATAACCAAAAGTAGGACAATCCACACCTCTTGGAGTGCCGACTTTAACTCTTGGCACGAGGAACTCGGCCCAGTGAATGCTGCAGATTTGAAGATTGTGGATCTTCCTTCCTGCTTTCTTTCTCTCATTTTCTTTTTTTCCTCTTTTCCTCCATTGATCATTTTTATATTGGAAAATCTGTAGCATGCATCCATGCATGCCATGTGTCACCCACATGGAATGCATGCATCATGCCATGTGTCATGCACATGGCATGCATGCATCATGCCATGTATCACCATGGCATCACGTGCATCAACGTGTCACCACAATTTAGTTCGCGCGCCCCAAATTAGTGAAAAATCGACCATTTTGGGTCTGTAGAGTGATCTTGTTGGCGAATTTGCTAGGCAAGATCAATGGTGTTGTCAGTTTCATCATCGAGATCTAGAAAATTTATAGATTTTCCTTTTTGTATTATAGTGGTGATTCTTTGTTTTGCCCTTTTGCAAAAAATTCGATTTTCAGGTTTACCTTTCCCCCCTCATAAAAAATTGTCGAAATTCACGCATACATATGCATACAATCACTCTTTCTCTTTAATCATGCATATAGTACAGTCATTTATTATCAAATAGTGAATATCAGCGATACCTTGTCCTCGATAAAACAAGAATCGTTAATTACGCATCGTGCCCTAGCGTTCCCATGTTGCCTTCTCCACTCCTTGATCTTTATAAAGCATGTTCTTGTATCTTTGCCGATCTTGTGTGAAGCTTTGATCTAAACGTCATGATGCGTATTGGTCCCTCTGGGTTCATACGCATAGTAGCAAACACCACAGTCCACTTGCGTGGAGTCGGATCACAAGTGTATACGGGCGTGGAGACACGAGGAACACTATATGAACATTAGATAAACTTGGGTAAAGCGTGGGTGAAACCACATCTGCCCCTCTGGAGTACCACCGAGGAGCTTGATATCTTTGATGATAGTTTCCAGCAGAATCGACCACTCCTCTGCTTAAGCGTCACCTTGAAGACATGATCCCCGCTCAGGCTCTAGAGGTTAGGCCGTTTGTACGGGGTAGCTCTTCTATCGGCTCTAAGCCATGGGAAGAAGTTTATGTGTCGAATCCACCTTCTCGAGGTGTCTCTGGCCGTCGAGGACGTAGAGGATCTCTCCCTACTCAGATCCAACGGCCAGGAATCCGACATTCCTCCGTATAGTGCCTTATAGGGAGCCATCCGTATGTCTTTCGCGATAAGCGTTGTTCTGGAGAATTCCACTGGGTAAATGCTCTTCCCAACTACCCTTGAGATTAAGGACACATGCCCGTAACATATCCTCTAACATTTGGATGGTCCTTTTCTTGTGAATCCATGCAGGGGATGTGTTTGTGCTCATCATCAATTGTGTCTTCATGGCTCTTTGGAAACTCTCCGAAAATGAGTTGTAAACACAGGATCAAGATGATCACAGTAGATATAGCATTCTATGTAATTAAATGATCTCACACACATCTGACTGTAGAATTCCTCCGGTGTGAAGGTTATCCATACGACTAAAGTTTTGAGCTTAGTAAGCTGGTCATATCTACCTCGTCATGCCATTGCAATGTCCATGGCAAGTGAGTCACAAAATCCATGTGACATTGTCACTTCCCTTTCGGCTACCTCGAAAATTTGGAGTAATCCCTTTAGCCTGCGGTGCTTTCCCGATTTTACACGGCAGGCGCCCAATTAGTGCTTGGTGCAATGAAACCCTTTTCAACAATTCTTACCAGTTGAACCTTAGGGTTCACGCAACTCAACAAGCACCATTCTATGTGGAGTAATAGAAATAGGTGTGTCGTCTTGGAGTAACTCAATCATTTGATCTACATCCACTGTCTGAAGGTAATCCAGATGGTTCATCCTGAAAAACATCCTCATATTCTGAGCCACTGCAGCTAGACTCAAGTCTGTATGCTCAGTTCTTAGAGGTAGGCATGCGATGCAAAAAGTCGTGCCCGTGCCACCTAAAGTCATGCGGCCTAAGGTAAGCATCATGCTTATCCTGAACCATAACACGAATACCATCCCGTGTGTGAAGGCAATAACACTCCTACGATCCATGATGTGTTGAGGCATGATGGGCGTCAGTAGATCCATCAGGGATGACATCAGGCTTTGACATGTCCGCTGACCCTAAGGTTCCTGGTGGAGTAGAATCCCTGATATCTCTAGCTTACAATCCCGACATATCTGATCACACTCACCTAGTTTCGAGGAGGTGCACATCTGACGACTTTCAGGGTTTAGGCCTTTAATCCCATTCTTTCACCATGAGTGACAAACAAAGAATCATATGCACGAATCAAACAATATTCTTGCCCGTAGGCGCGAGTAGAAACATGCAGAATATGGCCAATCTACAATCGCAGTCTATGGTGTAATGGCGTAAACACGCCGTTGGGTCCCTGAAGTCCCGACTTGTGAGCCCTGGCATGGACCTCGACCCTTGCCTATTATCTGGCTTGGCTGTAGTAGTAGGCCTGTCTGGCATACAGTGATCTTATCTCACCGGCCCATGGTGGGGGTAGGAGGAATGCCTGCATGGGTGTACATCCCTTGTGTTGGGATTGAGGTGTCCCATAACTGCGGGATTCCCTACCTTTGAGGACGATCCACTCCTCCAGGTGTCGACTTATGGCAATGGTAACATGGCCCCTTGCCTATTTGTTGTATCACGAAATATCTTCCACCTGGAGATGATCATCCTTGGCCTTGGCCTTGATAGTGTGACTATCCACAAAAATATCTTGCCACACAGTGGTAGTAGCTTGTGATTGTGTTTTTGTGGATATCGATAAATAGTCTGAGTGCCTAATCGTAGCCAGTGTCACCTTCGTCGAGTAATATAGTGTGCTCGAATCTTGATATCGATCCACCGGGAAAACCTTAATCGTAGTAGGCTAGTACCAAATTATAATACTTATTTAATATTCAAACTAGCGATCGTCTTGACTAAGTGAAGTAAAACTAAATTAATTACTATCAAATGTAAAGCGTGCTCTTCGGACGTAAAAGTGATCAAATATGCAAAAAGGTTAGGGTGTTGTTGTTGGGCCGGTCTTTACTATGTGATGCGACTCCATTCCATTATCTACCATAAGTGTTTCTCCCAAAGGTGGCTCTTATCTATTGTAATTAAAGTCTTTCTCAGGTCATTTAACCTCCTACATCACTAGGTTTCTTGCTCCTTGCCTCGACCAGAAGCATTAAGTGCATAGAGTGCAAAAAACTCCTAGCCTCCTAATCATTTAGTAATCTATATTACCAGTTTATTAGGTTAACCACTATGTCTAATTCTTCATTCACTTCAGATCTTACAAGAACCTTTCCATATTAAGATTGATCAGAAATTAATATGTTGATTATCAACAGAGTGTGGTAAAACAAATATAAAGATAATGGAATGATAAAAGGTTAACACTTTAACATAGTATTCATGTCAACCAACACCAACACCACTAAACCAGCAATTTAGAACCCCATGATGTTACTTGTTCCATTACAATTGAAAAGAAGACGATAAAAAGGATAAGAGAAAATTTTTAAGGATCGAGGGAATGGCAATCTCCGATTCGCACCAAAGTCCTCTTTAAGATCGGCCTTGAAGTCTTCTTTTTCTTGTTCAAACTCGAGTTCCTCAAACCCTAGCCACACAAACGTTTTGAAACCCCTAAATTGGATTCTCTCATTTCTTTTATAGCTTCTCTAGGAGACAAGGTTTGTTAAATATTTCCCCCTTGACGTTGCGACGTTGAGGCATTCGTATTGTTGGGGCTGATTCTGCACCAATCTTCTCGGGACTCACGCAGGAAACACATATCTAGTATTTTTCAATATTTCTCACATAAAAAGAAACCCAATAAAACTAAATATTAGAAAAGTAATCGAAACAAGGTCATATATATGTAATCAATCTATAAATCTCGGCCCCAAATCACCGGGTTTTATAATAGTGTTTTGGGCACTCATCACACCCTCAAACTTAGCTTCTTACTTGTCCCTAAGCAAGCGAACTCCCGAACGAGACACACAAGAAAATAACATACTAAATAGTAATACGAGGTGATGCACATGTGCCAAGATGAAGGATCCAAAATGAACCAAACTCACAAATCTTGCGCTTTGTTTCTAATTTGAGGATCCTTAAGGTTATTCGACTTTCGAAAGAATTGATTGAATCGATTGATTCGTGATGACTCACCTCCTAGGTTTTCTATGGCCTTTCAGGGAGGAGGAAGAAGTTACATGTGCATTGGATGTATGATCTCTAGCATATAACTTCGGTTTGCCACCCCGAACTTAAATTCAACTTGCACATTTGGGAGAGTCTAGCTTCTGAAAGGATAAGAACACACCGTTTTTATTGATGCTAACCTACTTTATTCATGAGCAATTCCTAGTGCTGTAAGTTTTAGTTAAGTGTTCTGTGGAGATTAGTTGGTGACTCCACCCGATTGGTTAAGGGCACGAGACATTCAGTTCCCTCGAATTTCACCCAGAAACCCATTTCAATGACCTGGGGCATGCCAGGTTGTGGGGAAGCTCTACCATCCTGTCGTGTAGCGGGCGGTGGGGTCGATGGCTTCCGGTGCAGTTGGCTCAGGGCATTAGGCTTTGAAAAGCCCCTCGAATTGTGCTCGGGATTCCGACTAGAAGATCCCACTTATTCTATTCACACCTTTTTTTTCTTAGATGGGGCTCGGTGTGATCCTCTTTTCTAAGGTGTCCATCTTGGGTGTTTAGAAATTCCCAGGTTCGTTGAGCGTTAGTAAGTCGGGTTGCCTAGGTATGCCTTGGATATCACGGTGTGAGTGGAACACCGGACCTCTTGTACTAAAGTGCGAACTAGATCCGCAGTCCAGGAACATCAGAATTTGTGACTGGAGCACCTACGATTATATCACAGCCGAAATATTTAAAAAAAGCGTGACTTTGGGTAGCGATAACATCATACTTTTTGCATGAAGCTGATGGAAATAAAGCAGCGCATGAGGGCCCCGAGGCCCATTTCTAACAAATATTTTTCCAAATTAAGTTAGAATCAGTCTCGAGCAAACTATTTGCATACCACATTTACGACTGGGCGGTAGTGGATTACTTCAACTTTCTAATGTTTACTTCTTTTGTGGGGCAACGAAATTTGGATAAAAGAATAGATTTATAAGGTGGGAGCAGTTTTATTGAATGTTGGCGGGGTTTCGTCGAACGCTCAGGCCTACGTGACATATTCCTTAACAATCAAATGTTTGAATATGACCCGATGACTCTACGTGCTCACATGCATCGACGCTTTTTATGCCTTTGTCACGACCCGAGCCAAAAGCCCTTCCCAATTGCCGATGTAGTGAGTATTTGCGTATGTATATATAATGTATATCACAGAAAGACGTTCCGTATGAGAAACATAGGAGAAAAGGAAAAATGTCGGTGGCTCGACCGATATTTACCATTTAGGCTTGTATATATTCTTTTTGTTTAGGCACGACAACACTTCCATATACCATTTTGTCCTCGATAAACTGGCTGGCCTTTGCAGTACATGCATCTTTGGATGGTGCCATGGCTCTTAAGCATGTAATTATATTTGTGCATGGATAAATGTTCATGAAATCATGATGTAATTGTATGGCTTAGATATAGATCCTGATCCTTATGATTAGCATACATATCTTTTCTCACGACCATTTCATGGACTAGTTATAAGTTCGAGAGCGTCAATAGGTTATTTAGTTGGATTAGATGCCATGTAAAGTGTAAACTAAGATCGGGCTTGATATATCTGGTAATGGAGTTTTGTGATTGATTAACAAGTTTTGATTGATGCGGTTGCTTGATTGAAATTAAAGGAATTTATACACATAAGTAAATCGAGGTGTCACTAAATAAGTTATTTGATGTACTTGAGTGAAGTTTCTAACCCGTACATGCATGAATGCAAAATCGGAGGATGATGAAGATTATAGTTGGGCTAAGTTGTCCAGGCCTGTGAAGTACGTATATTGGGCCATTTAATATTTACGTATTTAAGTTTGAGTGTGATAAGAACATGGCGAAAGACTATTTTATTGCTGTAAAGAAATATAGTTACAGAGAGTTCGAAATGACGAGAAGGAAAGGAACTTCATATATACAAGCGATGAATCATTCTATAAGAGAAGAAGGCGACTTGTTTTCTACAAGTCTTCACTTGTAACGGTCTGTTAGTTAGCGAGGAGTGTATAACATGGCTTCTCGGTGTATGATCTTCCTTAGTTAGTTTTGAATGAGATACGATTATGTGATGCTTAGGTATGAGTCACATCGGAATTTATGGCATCACATTGATTCTCTCTCCCCCTCAGCAGTTGAGGAGATCACTGAAAACTTGTGACATAAATAGGAAAATCATTCAAGGGAAGTGGCTTAACAGTAAACAAATCAGCTGGTTTGATGATCATAAGATATCTGGGACCTCGATTTTAGTTAAGTTCTGATTTAAACAAAATGAATAATAACTCAATATGCTTCTTTTACGGGATGATGTCTTGGATTTGTAGCAGAACCGGCTCTGACATTATCACACCACGACAGGTGTGTTTGGAAGAAATTCAAGCTATAAGTAGATTACGCAAACGAGTTGGCGACGAGTTGCGTGAGGGCTACATATTCGGACTACATACTTGGGCGACCACTTGCATTTTGCTTCTTTGAACTCCAAGTAATGAGATTTGGTCTTTAAGAGAACCTGAAGTCCACTCATTGATTTTCGATCATCAAGATTTGTTGCCAATCGACATGAGCTTCGAGCAAAGGCGAGGCCGACAAATAGAAATGCCATCATCGAGAGTCCCTTTTATATAATGAAGGAATTCCTTTGCAGGCTACCAGTGTGTTGTAGTAGGGGCATGCAAAATTAGCTAAGTTGTTCTGACAAAGGAAATATCTCGGGCTGGTATGATTTAGATGCGAAGAGACCTATAGTACTTCTATATATAAGGAAGGTTGAGAAAGGTGAGCTATCATCTGGCAAGTTGTGCGCTAAACTCATGGGGTAGAGCCAGGCTTGGGCTGAGCATATTTGTTTGGGTAAGTAGATGTTAGCATATTTAGTTTGCTTGGATGAAGAAGCGAGGTGGTCAGTAGTACCTCGAATCCCGAGAGAAGCAATAGACATCCCAAAGAGTTTTGAGGGCAAGGACTTGTCGGGTCTTGAATGAATATGAATGTCGTGAATCCTCCTATGATCAGAGATGCTCGTCCCCATACAAGGACCCAGAGCATGCGGCCGTGAATCACGAATAAAATGACGGGAACCGAGAATGGGGGCGAAAACTCTAATAATGCTTAAGAGTGAGATTAAGGCAGTCAAACCAAACTCTGGCGCTTGCTTGAGGCCGCATAAAGCCTTGTTGAGTTTACAAACAAAATGGGGCCAAGGGGATCTTCAAAACAGCTGTTGAGCCATTAAAGCAGTCTCATCATGCTCCCGGATTCGGAAAGCATTATTATCATCAACTTGTTGAATCTCCAATCCATAGTATGACGAGAAAATAATTAAGTAGTAGTTGATTTAACCAATGATTAAAAATCAAAGTCAGTACAGAGGGGTTTGTTGAAACCTTTGTATGTCTGATTTTGTATTTGTCAAGAGATTCACCATCACGAGTATATTGGGTGCGGAGAAGACCCACTCACGTCTGGCGGTTGTCTGAAATAGGTGGAAGTAAATCCCGGGTTTGTCTTTAAGAGCTTGAGAGGGAATTCCTATCCTGGCATACGGGACATGCTAGACATGAGATGTGAACTTGAGGCTCCTTGATCGTGGGGAGCGCACGTGAGTCTACTAGCTTAAAGGCTAAAGAACTTGGAAAGCAGTAGCCGTCGTGATGGGCACATGATCTGATTTGGCGAGATACTTGATCAAATCTTGAAGATTGGGAACAAGCTATCAGACCGAGGAATTAGAAACTTTACAGGGTTCTATTCGATGAGGATTCTTGATCAGTTTTCTTATTTGCATTGTGACAATTGAAAGGAAGAACATAAAATAGAAGGTAGGGTTGGAGTTGTTACGAGAATGATAAATGATTTAAAATATGCGCTACACACACCCATTTCATCTTGATGTCCCCGATACCTGAAGTAAACAATATGCCATTGCCTATTTATATATCATGTCACATATATGATGGATATATATGAACAACTCTACTCATGTATATCACCATTACATCATTTGGACAATTATATCGATTAACATACAATTTCCAAATAAATCACACAATTCATGTCAACATATTTATACACATACATTGACATTCTGAGTCATGCGATCAAGCAATGACTTACATTATCCTCTGAAGCGAGATGTGACATAACATGTCCCGCAGAATAGCTAACAGACGAAGCCATGCAATGGCCTTGATATGCACAAACACATCACATGCCGATCCATTAGAACACCGCAAATTGACCTCCAATCAATTACCATCGAAGCATATCACTCGATTAAAACAATGACATGCTTAAAACATTAGGACCAATTGTGGCATAAAGATGCCCACAAAACACACCACACAACGAGCCATAATAGACCACACGCATAATAGTTACATTCGGTTCGTTAACTAGCCCACAACGATACCGTCTGGACCTGAGCCATTAAACGACCTAAGTTGTAGCGATTAAATGGACCATAACCCGAGTTATAGAGTCAGATTTGGTGGAGATTCAAAAAAGCCTAACATCAAATTCTTATATGAAACTACAATTCAGCAGGATACTAGTCCAAATTCTTATTTTTTTCCAGCAGAAAATGCGATTCCCAAAAATGCGCAGACCGATAGGTTCGTAGCTTAGTACTGTGTGATCTCGGGAAAATGGACCATAACTTGGGTTATTGATGTCCAATTTGGGTGATTCAACAGCCTAACATCAAGTTCTCAGATAGGACTACAATTTCCTTGAAGGATACTAGTCAAAATTCTCCATTTTTCTAACCGAAAATCAGCCCCAGAATTGGACATCATATATGGTCAAACAAGCACTATTCACAACCTATTGTTTGCAGCAGCCCTTAGAGCGAGGTAATAACCTTAGGGCATTAAACTTCGACGAACATAATACAGAATGAAAATAAACCAAAGTAGGAAGGATCCTACCTCTTAGAGTGTAGAAGAAACTGCAGGAAGTCCTATGGGCACTTCTAAGCCCCGCGACTATGATTTCAGGAACTCCTCGGCAAAATCTGTGTTTTGGAACCCACCGTAGCCCTGTCTAATTAGATGAACTTTCGTTTCCTGGCCCTACAGTGTGGAGTGGTTTCAGTGGATCGAAGAAATAAGTTTTCATTTTTTTCTTTTCTCTCACTCTGCCTCTCACGTTTCTCCAACCAAAATGGGAGAGATCCTCGAATAAATTTTTTCTCCTTTTATGCCTTTGGATACGTGGCTCACGTCGCGCCACGTGTCCCCCTTGCTCAGTTTCCTTTTGCTCAGAAATAATTTTATTTCTTCCGTTCGAGTTGGTTAAATGAACTTACCTTGAGTTATATCCTAACTACCGAGATTCTCGTAAAAATCTTGTCCCTGAGAGTCACTAGACGTCAGTTACCTCGAAAATCGTGAAAAAAAATCCAAGCATCTCGGGAATTTACTTGAAAATTTTCTGAGGTAACTAGATTTCACGAGACGAGAATCATGAGTGGATACGTTTTTGTCATTGAGATCAGCGAATTTTCGGGCTTCACGAAGACCATTATGGCAATTTATTATAATTATTATTATTATTATGCCATTTTCTGAAAATTTCTACAATTTTCACGGGTTCTATTAAGTTTGGGTTTTACATTAAGCTAGTAACACATACTTACATGCTCGACTAAGTAACATTAAAATACATCCTAATTGTATTGATATAATAAGTATCAAGTGTACAAAGACTTTGGTTACTAAAACTAACTTCATGTTTTCTATAAGTGTAATTGTAGTCATAAATGAGTAAAGCATAAATCATGCACCAACTTTAAATTTAAATCAAGCATTATAAATCATTAAGGTATTTTGCACATAAATACTTCTCATCATATTAAATACCAAATCATTTACCATTAAAACCAATCATTTAAGTAAAACTCTAGTAAATATGACATAAATCATACAAAAGAACAAGAAACTTAACTATTATTTTAATTGTTCTTTTTCTAATGAGTTTAAACACCTCCTGATACTTTAAAGATACTTATTCTTTTCCTTTTGTTGATCAATAACAACCAACCATAAGTTAGAGTCTTTCAAAAACTACTTTAGACAATCCTATAAATATCCATAAATTTTCAATAGTATGATACTTAACCATTCGAGTTTTTCTTTTATGGGTCGATAGTTTTGTAGAATCATCTTTAATTGGTTCATTCATATTTCTTATGAAACTAATCATTGACTTCTTTGTAATTCTTTAAGGAAATGCATTTTTCATCAATGAACTTGTTTCCTTTGACCATATCTCACTTATTACTTGAGAAGTCTATCTTGAAGCAAGATAAAATTAAAAATTTATCCATCATTCCCAAGATATTTAGTATTCTTGGGTTTTATCATCTATAATGACTTTGACACAACACATATCATCAAATTTTGGGATTGATACTAGTCAGCCCTCGATCAAGAGTAATTTTATTCGGGCTGCATGAAGCTTATTGTTAGCACAAATAATTAGGAAATCTTATGACAATAATGTAACATAAGATATCATGTCTTTTATGATTAAACTTGATAAACTGTAAGCAAAAACCATAATCAATTTCAAACAAATAATTTCAAAATGATACATATATACCACAACTCTCCCTTGGGTAGATGTTACAATATATAATACTTTCATGATGCTTTTAGTACATATTTACTAATGGATATTATTCATAGTTCATGTTAGAACTACACTTGTAATCTTTGGATGTACAAATATAGTATAACAAAATCATAAGATGTATCTCATCAAGTTCATTATTCATAAGATGGTTAGTTTACCTTTGGGTGAATTCTTAAATATCTTATAACCACGAACTTCAATATACTCGTTTATCAAGTACTTAAGACATCCATAAAGAATGAGTAATTGAATAGCATGAGTGTATATTTCTTGTATTGAAATTCATGGAAACATTCAAGTTTGGCCACTTTGTGACTAACAAATATGCATTATATGAATTTCAAATTACTTGAGTAAACATTATTTTACATTCCTCAGTTTGAAATTCATGAACGTTCAAGTTAGACCACTTTGGTGACTATGAACTTTACATTATAATTCAAAATATTTACAATGAACAATATTTTATATTTCTTGATTTGAAATTCATGGAGCATTAAATTGTTTGGCCACTTTGGTAACATAGAACTTTACATTATATGAATTTCAAAATATTGAATGAACAATATTTTACATATTTCTCAATTTGAGATTCATGGAACATTAAAGTTGATTTACTTTGGTGACTAATAAAGACTACATTATATAAATTTCAAAATATTGTAGTTAACAATATTAAAATTCATTAGAGGTGATTATCAAATCCTTTAGTATAGTCATAATATATCATGGTGACATATGCTCCCTCTGAATAATATACTAATCATCTCTAGACATCATGTTGTATAAATCAATAAAATTAAACATACAATTTTATTGGTAAATATAATATTATCATAACCATCCATAGAATAAGGAATCTCACATAGTGAGTTTCATTTAGATTTATATGAATTACACCTCAAAATCTGTGAAGTGTCGAATTTAGTATATTGACAATGATATCCTGTGTATAATTCATATAAATGGATATCAATAACAAGACCTTCAATGAATTGTCTTTAATTCATAACAATTCCCAGCAAATTCTATTATATCACTATATTTATAAGAATTTCATGTTAGGCAATCAATTATAATATTATACAATTGGATATAGATAAAACTTAGGGTTAGGTCATTTTTGGTGGCTAATAGATCATTCATAGAGAAATTGAATTCTGGTGTATAATATAAATATTCTAATATTCAAAACATTAATATTCAATCATTTTGATGGCTACAAGCAAGCATAAAAATTAATATCATATTGAGCAAAAATTCGATGAAGGTTATATAATTTTTATATTAAAAAACAAATGAAAGTTTGGTCACTTTGGTAATTGCAAACATGCATAATATGAATATTAAATTAAGCAAAATTTTAAGTCATAAAACCTTCACAATACACCATTACCAAGAATAATAGATCATTTAATAAGTTACTCACCTTCATGTTGTCATTACTATTTTATAGCATAAGAGATAATACTTAAGTTTATAACCCCAAATTGTACAGTAAGTGATTCTTTTATAAAGGATCATAATCTTTCTATAAAATTTAAAGGGTGATTTATTCGGTCAAAGATTATATGGCAATTAAATGCAACTAAATAATTGAAATAAAATTGTATTCATGTTCACATATATCATATCAATTGTCATTAAATATATGTATATGAATATATCATTGAGGCATCACCATTCAAGATGCCAAGACTGTATATATAGAATATGTTTCTACTCAATTCACATATACGGATATCTATAAATTTAATAAAAAATATAACACCACAAAATCATACTTATTGCTCAATCAAAAGTGACCAATTCTTAAATTGATTCAAAATTTCATGAATCAGAAAATCATTCACTTTATATGTTATCCACACAAAACACATTCTATGTATGACATCTCAAAAATTGATAAATAATACTTTAATTGACATAAGTTTTATCACAATAACATCAGAGTATACATGCTCACCAATAAAATTCGGTAGAAAAATCTTTACAATAATAGTAGTAAACATTAAAATCCTAAGGGTTAATAAACAATGATGTATTATGGGAGAAAATGCATCAACAAATTAAGTGCCATTAAGAATTTGATTTCATAAGCAGAAACAATAAAATAAATTAACTTTATAGAAATCATAAGTTTTGAATTATACTCGATACCACTTGTGGATTTTCTAGCTATAATATTCAATCAATAATCACCTTTGTTAGAAAAACAAAACCATCACAAATAAAACTATTATCATGGTTTCTTTGAGTTATATGGAATAAATCTTAATTCCCATATAATGACAAACCCTAATTATTATATAATGTAGAACGCTTGGAGCAATGTAGTTTTCTGATATCAATACAAAGATAAAAGTATACCTTTAACCCGTGGAGATTCTTGAAGGGATCAAAACAATCTTGATGAAAAATTGTGTTTCTCTCCTTAACCCTTTAACCCTTTTATGGGCACTAATTTCGATCAAATATTAGATTTTATAAGGTGGGAATGGATTTTTATGGATTGTTGTTTGCTTTGGTCTTAACGCTCATAGCTTTTAAGTGACAATTATAACGATAAATTTTTGATTATGACAGATGATTCCTAATTTCTACATACTCATGAAATTTAGAAAATAAATAATACTTAATTGTGTTGAGTGTTGGTTTCTTGTTTGTGATGTTTTATTTATATTAAGTATTAGAAAAAGTAAAGATAAGTCAATATGTTATTCTTTTTATTTAGAAAAAAGAAACCAAGTATTTTGGCTTTTCATTAAAAAAAAGGTCTAATATAAGTCAAAATAGAAAAACAAACAAATTAATATCTAAAAACAATGTTTCAATAAAAGATATTTCAAACAAATATCCTCTAAGTAGTTTGCATGCATTCATGTTTGATTAAATATATTCATTTCCTTATACCATATTTTGTCTTCTTGGTAATCGGATAGTTTATGACCAAGATTAAAGGTCTTAATGATGTAGTAATTGTATTGCATGGATCAAAGCTCTTCATGATGTAATTATAAGACCAAGGTAGATCTAATCCTTATGATTGAATCATGTCTTTTCTCTGGATTTATTGGAGGCGATTAGTTAGAAGAAGCGTCAATACGTTCAGAAGCTGATTGAATTGATGCCATGTAAACTAAGATTGGTGCTTTCGATCTTTGTGTGGAGTTTTGATGAAGCGATTGTTTAACGAAGCTTGATTCTGGTGCACTTTACTTGAGTTAACGGACATGAATTTATACACGTCAAGTGAAGCGGGTTTGATGCACCAATTAAGTTATATGATATACTTGGTAAGTTTCTTAGCCCATGCATGAATCTGCAAAATTAAAAGGGATAATGAAGATTATAGAAATATTAGGCTAAGTTTTCGAGCTATAAGTGCAATATATTAAAATTATTATTTAATATTTAGATATTGCCCTAAGTCTACAAATATAAATGGTAATAGGGTTTTTTTTTTTAATATGTAGAGTTAAAAACAAAGTAAAGGGATTAGGGAAATAGAGAAAATTTAGGGTTTATTTATAGATTTTGTTTTAAGGCTTTCAGGGTTTTATAGGTTATTCAAATACCTTTCCCTCATAATTTCATGGGAGTGATGGTTTTCCTTCAGTGTCGATATATTTTTATCCTGACATCATAGTGGAAGAGTAATATCTAGCGTCCTTTTTATGGTTGAAGTTCTTCCTTTATCATTGCTCATTCTTGTTAGATTATTACTATTTTTAGTTCGAACATTGGCTGGAGTAGATCGCGATACGGTAGAATAATAGCGTGTCGGTGCCAGTGCTTTCAAAAGCATCATTAATTTGATAAGTATTATATTAATTGGCGCTTTTTAGAAACGTCATTATCGAATATAATATTTTGTATTATTGACATATATAGCGTATTATCGATGAAGGTAAATGTGTATATAATGACACTTATTTAGAGTCATAAAATTAATCATAAACCTTAGCGGCACTATAAAGCGTCGTGGAAGTAATATAATATAATGGTGATTAAATACTATTCTTATTTTGTTGTTTGTAAAATAAGTATTCTTATTTTATCTATGTAACTCATATTATTTTCAAAAAAATTTTAGATTATTTTATAGACAATTTCCTTATTCTTTTTTTAAAATGAATATTTTTTATTTATATTTCTAATATTATTTTTAGAAAATTAATATTATAACTTTGATAATAAATTATTATAAATATTCTTATTTTAAAATGAATTGATCAAATATGTATTATAAATTTATTCAATAAATTTAATATATAAAATAACTATAGCTATTATGATATATTATTTGCAAATAATAATATTTATGAAAATTATATTGAGTATTGGATGTTTAAAATAATATTATTTTATCAAGTTAGATATTGATTTTAAAATATTTTATCCTTATCTCTCATTATATTTTCAAATTAATTTAATTAATTATAATTATGAATGTTAACTACTTATTTATATTTTATCCTTATCTTCGATTATATTTTAATTTTAAATTTTATTATTTACTTTTTCACATTTAGATTACAAAAAACTATTATCATTTTAAGTTGAAATTGCTTATTAAAAATAAAAATATTAATAATTTGGTTTTATTTCATTTTAATTAATTTTTATTGAATAAGATTTAAAATATTTAATATTTTTTATTAAATTATAATCATAAAAAAAATTCAATTTATTAAATAATAAATTAACTTAGTATTTATATTTATTTGATCCCCATTCAAATGACTACCAAATGTTTTATGAGGGGTATAAAGACGAGATTTCTTTGTCTAAGTAGAGGGTCATTTAGGGTTTTGTGGAAGCATGTAAAGGCGAGAAAGAGAGAAGAGTCATGGGCTGATGAATGGAGTTTATGGGGTTTTTCTTGAAGTAATAAATCTCTATTAAAAATGATTTTCTTTTTCTTGTATCCATATTTTTCATCACCATTTTCTTAAATTGAATTTTGAAAGTGGAAGGAGAAAGCGATAGCAATAACGATATGAAGAACTAGAGTCTACTCTCTTCTTTCGATTAGACCTACAAGGTTATACTTTGTTTCTTCTTAACCCTTTCATTTCTCAATTCATTCATAATTTTCCTGCTTTTGTTTTTGTTACGGTTTCTCGGTGTAAAACTACAAGGAAAATTCGAATTTTTAAAAAAATGGTAAATCGTAATTCCAGGTCAAAAATCCAAAATTTTTCTAGATCTCGGATGATGAAATGGACTTCAGTTGGAATCGTCTCGTGAAATCTAGCTACGATGTTCGTCGAATTAGAAGGATAGTCGAATTTCACGTTTTTCGAGGCATAGGGTGTCGAGTCTTGAAGTAAAACGCCTTATGAGAAGACATGTGATATGACAAGAATTCACCTACTACATGTACTCATGTGACACATGTTGCATGAAACGAGTGCAGTGACAACGGGTCGACACCAACGAATACTCGTGGATGTGGGTAACTCGACACCACTCACGAAGTGGGTGGAGTCTGTTTGTGCGGAGGGGCTACTGCCGAATCTGACACCTCTCCCAGCAGTTTTACAATGACCAGGGTCCACATCTGATAAAATAATTGGCTTCCGCAGGCCCTGCATGATACTCACAAAATCATCAGCTATATTACCATAGTTCGAGTTAATAATGCTTGTTCAACATAAATTAAAATGTACAATTTCTACATGTTATACAAAGTCTACATAAGCCACAACCGGGTTTTTCTAGGCCTCTAGTGAGCCGCAGTCCTCACCATTACCTTTCATTTGTGCACAGAAATAGTGATCCACCGACAAGGTGAGCAAAGCCCAGAGTAGTGATAATTTATACGTGGGTTACTCTACCCTAAGTGCACATGTCATGAAAACAATCACACACTCGAGTAAATACATGATCCTACTTGAATGTCTACATTCCCAGTTCTATGTCTCAGTCCTAACCGACTCCCTCACACATGCCTAATCAAATAGGTAAAATCCACAGTTTCAAAACAAAAGCTTTTTGTTCTCGGCTTACTCACAAGACCGGTGTCTGTGGACTACCCTCAGGCGAATATGTTGGATAGCCCTCCGAAACAATTCATGGGCTCTCAGCGTGAATGGACAATCTCCCGGCCCCTTTTAATTCTCAGCGTTGAATGATCTCCCAGACCTGATTAGTGAAATAATTATAAAAGGAAAAAAAAATATATATATATATATATATATATATAAATATATTTTATCGTATACAATACTTTGAATTAACTTTTTTATAGCAGTGAAGATAAATCATAGATTTAAATAAAGTGAGTGTGGAGAAGAATGGGTGGAAAAATTTGAAGTCGAAATTCAAAATTCAAACAATATTTTGACAATAATTTCTCAAGGGATGTGGCCTTTTCAGTTTAAAAACCAGAGAAACAATGTGAAAAGAAAAAAAAAAAACACATTTATTCGGTTGCAAAAATATGATCGAATTTGGGATGAGTAAGGTAAGATTGGAGATGTGGTTACACGCTAGTCTAGGGATAATAATAGGCGATTTGGGGCGGGCAGCCATCCATGATCTCACCTTTTTATTTAAATCATTTCTCAGTCTGTTTAAAGAATTGGCGAGGTGAAGCCAGTTGAAAAAATTCCCTTATCACATCTTGTATAAACATTTTACTTTTAATCGATCTTATATTTAGTTTTATTTATTTTTATGTTGTTTTTTATTATATTTATATTAAAATTAATATATCTCATAAAAATAAATATTATAATTTTATAAATTATTTCAATTATTATTATTATTATTATTATTATTATATATTAGAATATAAAATAAAATTATTATAAAATTATTTTTAAATATAATTGGGTGTCCGGACTAAATACTACCTTAATCAGTAAGCTTCGTCTCATTACCATCTCTTGCTACAGAATCTCAACTGTAGTACTTTATTATTATTATTATATATTAGAATATAAAATAAAATAATTATAATTTTTAGATGTAATTAGGGCTAGACTAAACAATACCTTAATCGATAAAAACTGTTCCTCATGCCATCCCTATTTACTTTGCTATAAGTCTCATAAAGTCTAGTGGGGAATTCTAACATAGGGGTGATTAGGGTCCCTAACATTTTGGCCTCCATTTTTTTAAAGTTAGGTTAGAAAATGATGGCCAAATAGAACTGAGCTATTGACGTCTTGAAAATAAGCCTGACCCGTTTGGGCTTGTGAAACCCGACCCGCCCAGGCCCGTATTTTTAAATTTTTAATGATTATAGAATCTAAAATTGAGTACAGAAAGTAGAAACTTCTTTTTTCAATATATATCCCAACCAACTTTCTTGGGAGTGAGTGAAGCCCAGCAGGTCCTGGATTAATGGCCGTCGACGCGGAAATTCTACCTTAAGTAATTTCGCACCTGTTTCGTCTTGGACGGTGCGGTGTTCGTGGATCTTGAGTTGCCGGCACACCACCTACATCGTCCCTTCAGCGAACTCATTCATTCATATTTAAATTAAAAAAATATGAGAATAATGCGATTAAATGTTACGTAAGAGTCCTATCGACAACCCTCTTTACCATAATTACATACCCTGTTGGCAATAGTCAGAAAAAATTTAACTACCATTCTTTTAGCCTGAAAATACTTTTCTAGAACTAGTTTTCTCGCACCTTTGCAAAGAGTTTATCGAGGCCATACATTATTCATAATCACGACCTAAATGGTGATTCCACAATTGACCACATTGCACGAAAGGGTTATCCCGTGAAGGGTAGACCACGCCCGGTAAGAGAATACCTTCCCTCTGGTACACTCCGCTTCCCATAAGTGCACGTGCGATGTTACTGACATTCTGATCGCGTTCCAAGGGTACGATTTATATGGAATCCTACATGTCATGCCATGAAATGAGATCACGACTCACCATGTACCATGCGCGAGTCCTGTCGACTCCCTTCGCGCAGCCTTAGCCGTATTGAGTAAGCGAGTCATTAGATGACATCCATGATCATTTTCAAAACAATTTCATTTGTTTATAAACAAAAAAGCTTTTGGATGATACATCTAATATTGATCATTTATATTTTATATGTTGTTCAAAATCATGCGCATTTGTGTGGGCAGCGGTTTTGGTGTCTCATCGAGGGAGCTCATAAACCTAGACACTTTACGACCTTTCACTTAGTTGGGGATTATGTCCTGACCATAATTAGGCGGGCTTTTCACCCAGGAGGATCTATCCGCTTCTTGCTAATACGACACATATTTTCTTTACCATTTTAATCAATTGTGTGACTTTGTTGGACGTTGTCCCATTCTAAAGTCCACGATAAAACACAATTCACGGTGTTGGTTACCGCATGCACTCACACCCATTTTAATCACGATGTCCGTGCATATACAATGTATGCACCATTGCACATGTCGATTCCATGTCTCATATGTAATGAATGACATATGGACTATACCAGCCATGCATCACATCATGCATTTTGGACGAATTATAACCACAGCTTTTAGAAGTTCCGACATCATTCCTTCAATGTTAATATAATATACACATATTTTAGCAATGATATGATTTCTGGCATTTATCTCAATGTTAATATGTTAAATTCATGTCAACATTATTAGATAACCTAGTACAAGTACATCAATCGGCATTAGTAAAGACAACTCGGTTATCAAGACCAATTATTGCATAAGAGATGCCCTGAAACAATTCTCCATGACAAGCCCATGCAGTACCTTGAAACATGTTATCTGGCCAAACAACAACGTCATTAACAATCCAAAATTTGAGACCCTAAGATTTAGCGCCTTTCGAGCCTGACGGGACTGTCAGTCTGAAGCAGCGGGGTACGGCTTGGTCGGGTTCTTGGGTTAAAAGCAGGAAGCTGACCATGGAGTACACTCGGCTTGGATTTCCACTACGCGGGTTGCGAGACAACGAGCCATCCGCAGCGTTGATGCTGAACAGCCCAAAGGCTTGTGACTCTCTTCCGACTAGGCGCGCCTACATGGTAGCGGCCCAGCATGACCCGTCGGTCCCACATGGCCAAGCGGCCACGAGGGTGAAGCTCTGACCACACGGCCTGCATTAAATGGTCCCCTGGCCAGACGGCTCTGCTCGGCTAAGCTGCATGGCTGAATGGCCCACCGCGGCGAGATGGTCCCTACCGACCAAATGGCCCTAAGGTGGAAACACAACCACACGACCAAATGGTCCCATACAGCCACACGATTAAAAGGTCCCACATGGCCATATGGGCTTGAGGTGGAAACACAATCACACGGCTCTACACGACCAAATGGCCCCTTAAGGTCAGACAGCACCACACGGTCAGACAACCCCACATGGCGGAGCGGCCCCACGGTGAAACATAGCCACATGGCTCTATATGTGTCGGTTATCGACGAGGTGACCACTAGGTGGGAACTCGGTCCTGCGATACACACAACACTTAAGTAGAAATTAACGAAGTAGGGCTGAAATCCACCTCAGGTGTAGCCCGGCTTTAACTCTTGGCACGAGGAACTCGCGTAGTCGGAATGCTGGAATTTAGAGGAAAAGAAGGCGTGGAATCTTTTGCTTCCTCCCTTTCTTTCTCTCTCATTTTTCTTTTTCCTCTTTCCTCCCATTGATCCGTTTTATAGTAGGAGAAATCCACATAGCATGCGTGCATGCATCCATGTGTCACCCATGGAATACGTAAATAAACCATATAGTGTTACACCTGGCATGCATGCATCATGTCGCATAATATCCTATAGCATGTGTCGGCCATGTGTCACCCTGTTAGTTTTGCCACAGGTCGTAGAAAAATGACCGATGCGGAATGACGAGAGTCGTCTTGGTAATAGATTTATTGACGAATCCAGCGGTGTTATAGTTTCATCATCGAGATCTAGAAAATTTATAGGTTTTCAGCACGTATTATAGTGTTGATTCTTGTTTTTGCCCTTTTCGAAAATGCGATTTTCTGGGTTTACATTCTTCCCCTCCTTAAAAATTTCGTCTGAAATTCCTGCACTTTATATGCATACAATCATGCACATATAGCCTAATAACATGCATATGGTGCAGTCATTTTATTATCAAATGTTTGAACAACGATACCTTTGTCCTCGATAAAACAAGGATAATTAGTGCAGCGTCGTGCCCCCTCAACGTTCCCATGTTGCCTTCTCACTCCTTGAATGGCGCCGCTAACACCTTAACTAGCCTCGTGGTGCTTGTGAGAAAACCTGATCTCGGCCCGATCCATGATGCGTATTGGTCCACTATCGAAGGTTCATGCATCGACAACAAGCTCACTGGTCAGCTACGTAGTCGGATCTAAAGTGTATACACGGGCGTGGAGACACAGACACTATATGAACATTTAGATAAAGCTTGGGGTAAAGCCAGCCGTGAAACAATATCTACCCTCTCGAGTACCTCGAGAAGGCTTGATATATACTTTGGCGATAATTTTCCCGGCGCTTTGGGAATCTGACCACTCCTCTCAGCGTCGCCCCGAGAAGACACAGTCCCAGCTCAGAGCTTCTGGGGGGTTCAGGTAGTTCATGGGTAGGCTATTATCGACTCTGAGCCATGGGGAAGGATTTATGTGTCAAATCCACCTTCTGGAAATTGTCCTGACTTAAATGGGGGTGCAGTAAGGATCACCTCCTACTCGAGTCAACCAATCGAATCGACATTGCCTCCTAGCGTAGTGCCTTATAGGGAGCCCTCGTCATCACTGTACGATCAAGCTGTGTTCTAGGAGAATTCCTGGGGTAAATGCTCTTCCGACCACCATGAATCGGACTTGTCTTGTGGCATGTCCTCTAACATCTGGATGGTCTGTTTGTGGCCAGTCCATACAGGGATGATAAAAATTTGTGCTCATCATCAGTATTGTCTTCATGGCTCTTTGAAACTCTCCCAAAATGAGTTGTAAACACAGGATCCGGTCCGGTCACAATAGATACTAGCATTCCATGTAATTAAACGATCTCTACCTCTGACACAGTAGAATTCCTCCGGTGTGAAGAGGTTATCGCCACGGTGAGTTTGCCGACTTGAAATGATTTGATGTATATCACACGCTGCGCGTCATGCCATTACGTGTCCATGGCAAGTGAGTCTGAAAATCCATCTTGACGTAACCTTCCACTCGACTACCTCGAAAGTTTAGATAATCCCTTTAGCCTCTGGTGCTCAACACCGCGACCTTTGGCGCCGGTCAGTGCTTGATGTGATACGCACCGGCAATTCTTACAATTGGACCTTAGATTCCTCTTGACTCAGCAAACAGATTCTGTGTGGGTAATAGAAATAGGTGTCGTCTTGGGAGTAACTCAATGCATTGATACATCCACTGTCTGAGAGGTATCCGGTAGTTCATCACGAAAAAACATCCTCATATTCACAAACCACTCTAGGTAGACTCAAATCCTGTCTCACCTCGTTCTCCAATTGAGCATGCCGACCCTTTGTCAGTGCGGGTGCCACCTAAAAAGTCGTACGACTGGGTAAAGCATCATGCTTATCCCTGGTCTGCAGGCTACCATCCCATGTGTAGGCAATAACACTCGATCTGTCAGTAAGAAGACATGATGGGCGGAGTCGAGATCCATCGAGGATGACATGAGCTTTGACATGTCCATGACCACAAGGTTCAGTGGTAGAGATCTCATGTCTCTAGCTTCTGATCCCGACATGTCTGATCCGCCTCACCTAGTTTTGAGGGAGAATTCACATCGATAATTTTCCAAGGTTTCGACCTTTAATCCCGATTCTTTCACACATGATGAAGCGTAGAGATCATATGCCGAATCAAACAATATTCTTGCCCGTAGAGCGCGAGGTAAAGAAACATACCGGAATAGCAGACTAATACTGTCCATGATCTATGGTGTAATAAGCGATAAGCTCTGTGGTTGGGTCTGAAGTCAGGCTTGTGAGCCACAGCATGGACCTCGACCACTTTTATAGCCATGGCTTGATGCAAAGTAGTAAGGCCATAGCTGCTGTTTGATCTTGCTCTATACGGCCCATGGTGGGGTAAGGAGGGAATAAAGCTGCATAGGTGTACGTCGTAATGGCGGGATTGAGGTGTCCCTGCTGCAGGATTCCCTGCCTTTGAGGCAATCCTCTCGGTGTGGTGATGGCGAAGAAGTAAGTAACATGGCCTTTTGCATTAATTTGTAACCACAAATATCTTCCACTGGAGATGAGTCATCCTTGGCCTTGTGATAGTGCGTGACCACATCCTGAAATATCTACGCCACACAGTGATAGGCGCTTTGTGATTGTGTTTGTGGATATCCAGTAAATGGTCTGAGTGCCTAATCCAGCCTTGAAGGTGTATCATTCGATCGAGTAATATAATTTTCAGAATGCGATATCGATCCCTGGGAAAACCTTAATAAAGTAGTGACTAAGTACTAAGGTATAATACTTATTTAATATTCAAACTAGCGATCGTCTTGTTAAGTGGAGAAGTAAAACTAAATTAATTACTATCGATGTAAAGCGTGCTCTTCGGACGTAAAAGTGATCAAGTATGCAAAAAGGTAGGAGTGTTGGTGTTGGTATAGACAGTCCTGCATGATGCGGCTCATTCCATTATCTATTATAAGTGTTCTCGAAGGTGGCTCTTATCATGTAATTAAAGTCTTTCTCAGGTCATTTTAACCTCCCTCTATCATAGGTTTCTTGCTCCTTGCTCAACCCAAGCATTAAGGTGCATAGAGTGCAAAACTCCTAAGCCTCCTAATCATTGATAATCCTATATTACGAGTTTATTAGGTTTAACTTACCTATGTCTAATTCTTCATTTCACTTCTTAAGATCTTACAAAGAGACACTCCACGTATTAAGATTGATCAGAAATTAATATGTTGATTTCATCAAACATGGTAATGGTAAAACAAATATATATAAAGTCAATGAATGATAAAAAAGGTTAACACTTTAACATAATATTATGTCAAAATAACTACCTGACACCTAAACCGCAATTTAGAACCCCATGTGATGTTACGTTCCATTCTGATTGAAAACGAGACATGATAAAAGGATAGAGAAAATTTTTAAGGATCGAGGAATAGCGATCTCGGATTCTTCCAAGTCTCTCTCACTGCAGATAGGCCTTCAGTCTTCCTGCTGTTGTTCGAACTCGAGTTCCTCAAACCACCAGCCTACAAGCGTTTTTTGAAACCCCACTAGGTGGATTTCCACTTATTATAAACTATAAGAGATAAAGTTTTGTCAATATTTCCCTTGACGTTGCGGCGTTGAGCGTGTGGCGTTGGTGATTACGCACGTCTTCTCAAGGACTCTGTGAGGCTTCACATCCCATCTGTATTTTCAATATTTCTCCTATAAAAACCCAATAAACTAAATATTGAAAGTAGTAAAGCAGGTCATATATATATGTAGAAATCAATCTCGAATCTTGCTAAATCACCAGGTTTATAATGAGTGTTTTTGGGCACTCATCACCCTCAAACTCAGCTTTGCTTGTCCTGGCAAGCTGAACTCTGACAGACACAATAACGTACTAAACTTAATGACGGTGATGCACATGTTGCGAGATGAAGGATCAAATGATGAACTCTGATCTTGCCTTTGTTTTCTAATTTGGAGGATCCACTTGAGTTATTAGGCTTTCGAAAGAATTCGGTTGAATCGATTCGGTCGACCAGGTGACTCGCCTCTAGGTTTCTATGGCCTTGGGGAAGTCTGTGTGCATTTGGATGCATGATCTCTAGCATATAGCACAGTTCGCCGCCCCCGAACTTAAAATTCAGCTTGCTGTTTGGGAGGTGCTCTGAAGGATAAGAACACGTTTTTATTGATCTTAACCTACCTATTCATGAGCAATTCTAGTGCACATGAGTTTGGATTAAGTGTTTCTGTAGGAGGTCGTTGGTGACTCCCCACCGAGTTGGTTAAGGGCACGAGACATTCGATTCCCATCGAATTTCACCACAGAACACTTTCGGCGGGCCTAAGGGCCTTAGGTTGTGAAACTTTCCATCCTCTTGTCCCATGTAGCAGGCGGTGAAGTCGATAAGCTTTTCGGCTAGTTGGCTGGGCATTAGGCTGGCCCCTCGGATTGTGCTGGATTGACTATGGAATCCTTATTCTGTTCACACCTTTTTTTTTTTTTAGATGGGGCTCGATAAGCGATCCTCTTTTTCTGGGTACCCATCACTTCAGGTGTTTAGAAATTCCCAGTTCGGTTGAGCGTTAGTAAGTCGAAGGTTTGTAGCCTAGGTATACCTTGGATGTCTGAGGTGTGTGGAACACCGGACATCTTGTACTAAAGTCTGAGACATTTAGATCCTGGTCCAGAACATCGAGGCGTGACTGGAACTACACAATTATATCTGTCAAAAAATTTAAAAGCGTGACATTAATTTAGCGGTATCATCATACTTTTTACGTGACTTCCCCGATCATCCTTGTTTTATATGAATTTAAAAACCCATTTCTGCAACAAATATTTTCCAATTAAGTTAGAGAATCGGAGTCTCGAAACATTGTTGCATACCACATTTCGACAGAGACGGTGGATTGCCTTTTTTAATGTTTTACTTCTTTTGTGGAGCACTGTTTGGATCGAATAGATTGCATAAGGTGAGACGATTTTTATTGAATGTTGGCGAGGTTTCGTCGGAACGCTCACGAGCCCTGCGACATATTCCTTGATCAAATGTTTGAATATAATTGATGACTCTACGTGCTCACATGCATCGACCCTTTTTATCTGTCAGGTAAGAAAACCAAAATAACTAATTGCCCTTCAAATTAATTGGTATTTGGTGCATGTATATATAATATATATACTAGAAAGAAGCGTTCTAGTATAAGAAACACATCTATGGAGAAAAGGAAAATATCGAGTGGCTCGACAATATTTACCATTTGAGCTTGTATATTCTTTTTGTTTGACTGTGACGCTTCCATATACCATGCATCTGATAAACTAGGCTATTTGCAGTACATGCATATCTTTGGATGGTGCCATAGCTCTTAAGCATGTAATTATATTTGTGCATGGATAAAGCTCTTCGCTGAAATCATGATGTAATTGTATGGCCAGTATAGATCGATCCTTATGATTAGCATACATATCTTTCTCGACACGTTTCATGGACTAGTTATGGATTCGAAGAAACGTCAGCCCAGGTGAGTTGGATTAGATGCCATGTAAAAGTGTAAACTAGATCGGAGCTTGATATATACCGTAATGGAAGTTTTAAAGCGATTGATTAACAAGTTTGATTGATGCACAGTTTATGATTGATGAAAGAATTTATACATAAGTAAATAAATTATCATAAATAGAGTTATTTGATGTGCCCAGGTGAAGTTTCTAACCGGTAAAATAAGTAGATAAATGGAAGGATGATGAAATTTGCGATTAGGCTACGATTTGTCGACATGAGTGCGTATCATTGACCATTTAATATTTCTACGTATTCCTTAAGTTTGAAGTGATAAGAACGCTCTGGCGAAGATATTTTATTGTGAAATATAGTTACGAAGAGTTCGAGAAATTAGAAGGAAAGGAACTTCATATACAAGCGGTAGATCATTACGTAAGAAGAAGGCAGCTTGTTTTGCAAGTCTTCCTTGTAGCAGTGTTGAATTAGCGGGGAGTGTATAACATGCTTCTGGGTGTATGGTCTTCCTTGTTGATTTGAATGAATAAGTCATGTGATGCTTAGGTATGGAGTCTGTCGAGAATCTTTATCTGACATCATTCGTTCTCTCACCCCCCTCCAATTTGATTGAGGAGATCTAGAAAACATGACATAAATAGGAAAATTTATTCAAAGGGAAGTGGCTTAGTAATAATGTTTGGTTGATGATCATAAGAGATATCGCAGGGACCTCGATTTTAAGTTCAGTTTGCAGGATTTCGACAAAATGAATATCTAACTTTCGATACTTCTTTGCGGGATGATGTCTTTGGATTGTAGCAAGTGCTTCGGCTCGACATTATCTGACAGCGGGGTTGTGGTGGAGGGGAAATTCCAAGCTCTGTAAGTAGATTGCGACAGTTGTGACGAGAGTTGCGGCAAGGGCTCATATTCGAGACTACATACTTGAGCGAGACCATTGCATTTGTGCTGACTCCCGGGTAATGAGATTTGGTCTGAGACCACAGTCCACTCATTGATTTAGATCATCGAATTTGTTACTTGTCCCGGCATTAGAAAAGCCTTCCCGAACTAGGAAATGAGGCGACCAAATAGAAATGCCATAGTAAAGTCCCTTTATATAATGAAGAATTCGCTGCGGGCTACCAGTGTGTGTAGTAGGGGCATGCAAAATTGGCTAAGTTTGTTCCACGACAAAGAAATATCGGGCTGGTATGATTTAGATCTGCTTGAAGAGACCTATAGTACTTCTATATATAAGGAAGGTTAAGACAAAAGGTGAGCTATCATCTGGCAAAGTTTATTAGCTAAACTCATAGGAGTAGAGGCAGGCTTTAGATTTGAGCATATTGTTTGGAGTAGTAGATGTTAACATATTTAGTTTTGCTTGAGATGAAGAAGCGAGGAATTAGTCCGTAGTACCTCGAATCCCGAGCGATGAGCCGCATCCCGGGGTTTTGAGGGCAAAGGACTTATTCGGGTCTTGAATGATTATGAAATAGCAGTAGAATCCTCCCATGATCAAGATATCGTCCCATTACACCTGAGACGAAAAGAGCATGCAGCCATGAATACGAGAGCGAAAAATAGCGGGAACCAGAAATAGAGGAGGCGAAAACTGCAATAATGCTTAAGAGTGAGATTAAGGCAGTCAAACCAACTCAGGCGCTTGCTTGAGGCCATATAAAGCCTTGTTGAGTTTACAAACAAAATGCGGGGCCGAAGGGGATCTTCAAAAAACCAGCTGGTTGAGCCATTAAAAGCAGTCTCATCATGTGCTCCAGTTCGAGGAAAGCATTATTATCATCAACTTGTTGAATCCTCTCCCATCCATGAGTAAGCGACGAGAGAAAATAATTACGATAGTAGTTGGTTGTAACTGGACTAAGTATCAAAAAAATCAATGCAGAGGTTTGTTGAAAACCTTTGGCAACTAATCTGGTTTTGTGTTGTCAGTGCATCACCGGTATATTGGTGGAAGACCACTTTCGATCTGATTTGTCTCGAAATAGGTGGAAGTAAATCGATTTTTGTCTTTAAGAGAGCTTGAGGAATTCTATCCTATGCTACAGGGACATGCTAGACATGAGATAATAGAACTTGAAATAGCGATCGTGAGGCATGCATTGATTACTAGCTTAAAAGGCTAAAGAACTTGGAAAGCGAGTAGTAGATCGTGATAGACACATGATCTATTTGGCAAGAGGATAACGATCAAATCTCAGAAGATCGGAACTACAAGTTATCAAACCAGAATTATAGAAACTTTCACCAAGTTCTATTCTGATGAGGATTCTTGATCAAGAAGTTTCTTATTTGCATTTGTGACAATTGAAAGGAAAGAACATAAAAATGAAGGTAGGGTTGGGTTGTTACCAAGAATGATAAATGATTTAAAACCATGCGCACACCCATTTATTCAATGTGATATAAATGCAGCGAAATATGCCATTGCCTATTTATATATCATGTCACATATGTGATGGATGCTATATGAACAACTCTACTCATGTATATCACCCTTACGTATTTGGACAATTATATCCAATTAACATACAATTTCCAAATAAATCACACAATTCATGTCAACATATTTATACACACATACATTGACATTCCTGAGTCATCACCAATCAAGCGATGACTTACATTATCCTCACAGGCGAGATGTGACATAACATGTGTCCACAAATAGCTAACAGACAAGCCATGCAATGGCCTTATTCATGCACAAACACATCACATGTCAATCCATTAGAACGCAATTGACCTCGATCAGTACCGCCGAGCATATCACTTTCAAATTAAAGCGATGGCGTGCTTAAAACATTAGGACCAATTGTGGCATAAAGATGCCCACAAAACACACGCAACAAGCCATAATAAATACATAATAGTTCAGTAACTAGCCCCTATGGTGCCAAATACGGACACAAACCATTAAACGACCTAAATTTGTAGCGATCTAGGAAAATGGACCATAACTTGAGTTATAGAATTAAGTTTGAGTGATTCAAAGCTGACATCAAATTCTTAGATAGAGCTACAATTTCCTTGAAGGATATGGTCAGGTCTTATTTTTTCCCAACCGAAAATCAGTCCCAAGAAATGGACAATAGGTTCGGCCAAAACGAAGGGCTGCTGTGCGATCCCGGAAAATGGACCATAGCAGGTTATTGATGTCAATTGGGTGGTCAACCGCCCAACATCGAAGTTCTCGAGATAGAGACTACAATTTCCTTGAAGGATACTAGTCAAAATTCTCCCTTTTCTAACAATCAGCCCGAAAAAATTGTAGATCATATATGGTCAAACAAGGCACTATTCCCATAACCCATTAATTTTGGCTTGGCCCTTAGAGTAAGAGAGGCAAATAGCCCACTTAGGAGCATTAAAACTTCGACAAACAGCCTAGAATAGAAATAACCAAGTAGGAAGGATCCCTACCTCTTAGAGTGTAGAAGAAACTCTAGGAAGTCCTATGGGCACTTCCTAAACCCGAAACCTTTGATTTCCCGAACTCCTCGCTTGAATCCTCAGCAAAATCCTGTGTTTTTGGTACCCACACGTAGCCCTCGTCGAGTAGATGAACTTTAAGTTCCTAGCCTACAGTCGTAGATGGAACTCCATGGATCGAAATAAGTTTTCATTTTTTCTTTTCTCTCACTTTCTACCTCTCACGTTTTTCTCGACCCGAAATGGGAGATCCTCAATGAGATTTTTTTTCTCACTTTTTATGCTTTGGATCGGCTCACGTCGCGCCACATTAATCCCCACTACTTTCGGTTTACTTTTGCTTTCGAAATAATTTATTTCTTCGATTCAAGTTCAATTTATTTTAAATGAACTTTGCAGCAGATCATTCCTGCTTCGAGAAATTCTCAGTAAAATCTTGTCGTCACGAGAGTCACTGGGCGTCAGTTACCTCGAAAATCGTGAAAATCAAGCGTAAATTTAACGAGAAATTTTCTGGTGTGAATTTTCTAAGGCAGATCAATGGTGGAGTCTGTTTTGTCATTTGAGATCCATAGAATTTTCCAGGCTTCCTGAACCATTATGGCAATTTATTATATTGTGTGGTATTATGCCATTTTCCTGAAAATTTCTAATTTTCACGGGTTTTACATTAAGTTTGGGTTTTACATTAAGCTAGTAACACATACTTACATACTCCAACTAAGTAACATTAAAATACATCACAATTATTGTTGATATAATAAGTATCAAGTGTACAAAGACTTTGGTTACTAAAACTAACTTCATGTTTATAAGTGTAATTATAGTCACTAAATGATAAAGCATAAATGCTTTTAACTTTAAATTTAAATCAAGCATTATAAATCATTAAAGATTATTTACATAAATACTTCTCATCATATTAGAAATAAAATCATTACCATTAAAACCAATCATTTAAAATAAAACTCTAGTAAATATGACATAAATCATACAAAAGAACAAAACTTAACTATTATTTTAATTGTTCTTTTTCTAATGAGTTTGGCTTACCTCACAATGCCCAGACTCTCTTGTATTCTTTCCTTTGTTGATCAATAACCAGCACAGCAGTCTTTCAAAAACACTTTGGGCAATCATAAATATCCATAAATTTTTCAATAGTATGATACTTAACCATTCGAGTTTTTCTTTTATGGGTCTCGATAGTTTCGTAAGAATCATCTCTTTAATTTGTTCATTCATATTTCTTATAGGCCTAATCATTGACTTCTTTGCAATTCTTTAGAAATGTTTCAACATCAATGAGACTTGTTTCACTCAACCATCTACTTATTACTTGAAAAGTCTATGCGAAGCAAGATAAGATTAAATTATCCATGTCATTCCCAAGATATTTAGTATTGCGGTTTATCATCTATAAATGACTTGGTTCTTATATCATCAAATTTTAGAGTTCAGTACTTAGTCAACCCTCAATCAAAGGTAATTTTATTCGGAGGGTATAAACTTATTATTGCTAAATAATTAGGAAATCTTATGACAATAATGTAACATAAGATATCATGTCTTTTACGTGTAAACTTGATAAGCAGCAAAACCATAATCAATTTCAAACAAATAATTTCAAATGATACATATATACCTAGCTCTCCCTTGAGTAGATGTTACAATATATAATACTTTCATGATGCTTTTAGTACATATTTTCTTTAATGGATATTATTCATGGTTGTGTTAGAGAACTACACTTGTAATCTTTGGATGTACAAATGCAGTCAACAAAATCATAGATGTCTCCATCGGTTCATTATTCATAAGATGGTTAGTTTGCTTCAGGTGAATTCTTCGTAATATCTTATAACCCACGAACTTCCAATATACTCGTTTATCAAATTACTTAAGACATCCATAAGAATATGAGTAATTGAATAGCATGATTATATTTCTTAATTTGAAATTCATGAAATACCAGTTTGGCCACTTTGGTGACTAACAAACTATGCATTATATGAATTTCAAATTACTTGAGTAAACATTATTTTACACATTCCTCAGTTTGAAATTCATGGAACATTCAAGTTCGGCCACTTTGGTGACTAACGAACTTTACATTATATGAATTTCAAAATATTGCAATGAACAATATTTTACATATTTCTTAATTTGAAATTCATGGAGCATTCATGTTGCTATTAACATAGAACTTTACATTATATGAATTTCAAAATATTCGAATGAACAATATTTTATATTTCTCAATTTTGAGATTCATGGAACATTAAAAGTTCGGTCACTTTGGTGACTAATGAACTTCACATTATATAAATTTCAAAATATTGTAGTTAACAATATTCACTTCATTAAGGTGATTATCAAATCCTTTAAATATAATTGTAATATATCATAAGTGACATATACTCCTACAAGATAATATACTAATCATACAAACATCATGTTGTTATAAATCAATAAAATTAAACATACAATTTTATTGGTAAACCCATAATATTATCATAACCATCATAAATCAGGAATCTCATAGTGAGTTTCATTTAGATTTATATGAATTACACCTCAAAAATCCTATAAGTGTCAATTTGCGTCATATTGACATTATTAATCCCATAATGTGTGATTCATGTAAATAGTTATCTAATAAAAGACCTTTAATGAAATTGTCTTTAATTCATATAGTTCAAACCAATTCTATATGACATTATATCACCATATTTATAAAAATTTCATGTTAGGCAATCAATTATAATATTATACAATTGGATATAGATAAAACTTAGGGTTGGAGTCATTTTGAGTGGCTAATGAATCATTCATAAGTGAATTCAATTGTATAATATAATAATTCTAATATTCAAAACATTAATATTCAATCATTTTGATGGCTACAAACAAGCATAAATTAATATCATATTGAGCAAAAATTCTCGATGAAGGTTATATAATTTTATATTAAAAAACAAATAAGTTTAGTCCTTTGTTACAAACATGCATAATATGAATATTAAATTAAGCAAAAATTTTAAGTCACATAAAACCTTCACAATACACCATTACCAAGAATATAGATCATTTGCTTAAGTTACTCATAACCTTCATGTTGTCATTACTATTACCATAGCATGAGATAATACACTTAAAGTTTATAACCCAGTGTACAGTAAGTGATTCTTTTATAAAGGATCATAATCACTACATAAAGATTTAAAGGAATTTGGTTATTGATTGAGGAGTATATGGCAATTAAATGCAACTAAATAATTGAAATAAAATTATTATTCATGTTCACATATATCATATCAATTGTCATTAAATATATGTATATGGAATGCATATCATTGAGGCATCACATTCAGATGCAGACCACATTAACCTATATAGAATATATATGTTCCTGTTTCACACACACACATATATGGATATCTATCGATGATAAAAATACAACTGCAAAATCATACTTATTGCTCAATCAAAAGTGACCAATTCTTAAGTGATTCAAAATTTCATGAATCAAGAAAATCATTCACTTTATATGTTATCCTAGAAACACATTCTATGTCTGACACATCTACAAAGTGTTAAATAATACTCGTTAAACATAATTTTATCCACAATAACATCGAAGTATACATGCTCACCAATAAAATTCGGTAGAAAAAATGCTTTACAATAATAGTAGAAAATTAAACATTAAAAAATCTAAGATTCTAATAAGTAATAGTAGCAATTCATAGGAGAAAATACATCAACAAAATTAAATTCTTATTAAAATTTGATTTCTTGAAAGCAAAAACAATAAAAATAAATTAACTTTATAGGAAATCATAAGTTTTGGTCACTCTGATACCCTTATTGGATTTTCTATTTCTTATATTAAAATCAATAATCACCTTTTGTTAGAAAAACAAAGCCATCACAAATAAAACTATTATCTATGGTTTCACCAGTTATATGGAATAAATCTTGAAATTTATATAATGACAAACCCTAATTATTATATAATAGCAGGAATGCCAGAACAAATATAGTTTTCTGCAAATAATATTTTAAAGACAAGGTATGCCTTTAATATTGGGGAATTTGAAGGATCAAAAGCAATGCAGTGAAGAATTGATAACTTCACTCCTTAACCCCTTTAACCTTTATGGGGCACTAATTTCGATCAAATAATAGATTTTATAAGGTGGGAATGGATTTTTATGGATTGTTGTTTGCTTTGGTCTTAAATACGCTTTCGTGACATATTCCTTAACAATCAAAAATTTTTAGATATGACAGGTGGATTCTAATTTTCTACATGCTCACATGAAATTTAGAAAATAAATAATACTTTAATTGTGTTTGGGTTTAGATTTCTTTGTTTTTTGTGATGTTTTATTTCTATTAAGTATTAAAAGTAAGGTAGATCGATATGTTGTTACTTTATTTGAAAAAGAAACCAAATATTTTTTTATTAAAAAAGGTCTATTATAAGTCATAAAAAATAGAAAACAAGCAAATTAATATCTAAAAACTAAATCGCTTTCAATAAAAGATAACAAACAAATATCCTCTAAGTAGTTTTGCATATTCATGTTTGATTAAATATATTCATTTTCATATACAATATTTTGTCTTCCTTGGTAATCAAGGATGGTTGAAGAAACCAAGATTAAGAGTCATATGTGTAATTTGTATTTGTGCATGGATCAAAGCTCTTCATGATGTAATTATAAGACCCGAGGTAGATCACAATCATGGTTAAGATAATGTCTTTTCTCCCCAGCAGTTTATTGAATGCATTAGTTAAGAAAGAGCGTCAATCTGTTCAAGCGATTGCGGGTTGATGCCATATGGCCCAAGATTAGTGCTCGATGCGTAATGGAGGAAGTTTTGATGGCCCGATTGTTTAGCAAGCTTGATTAATTTTACTTGGGTTAACGGACGCGAATTTATACACATAAGTAGACGAGGTTTGATGCCAGATTAAGTTATATGATATCATGAGTGAAGTTGTAGCCCATGCATGAATGCAAAATTAAAAGGGATAATAGAAGATTATAAATATTGGGCTAAGTTTTCGAGCCTATAAATCTGTATATTAAGTATTTAATATTTAGATATTACTTTAATCTACAAATATAAATGGTAATAAGGGTTTTTGCTAATATATGAGTTAAAGAAACAAAGTAAAGGATTAGGAAATGAGAAAATTTGGGTTATTTATGGGCCTGTTTTAAGGCTCGAGGGTTTATAGGTTATTCCAAATACCTTTCCACTCATAATTTCATGGGGTGATGGTTTTCACTTCAATTGTCATATATTTTATCCTTATTGTACATCATAATTGGAAGAGTAATATCTAGCGTCATTTTTATGGTTAAAAGTTTCTTCCTTTTATCATTGCTCATTCTTGTTAGATTATTTTTAGTTCGAACATTGGTAGATGTAGGGTAAGCGATACGAAAATTAAGAATAATGATCTAGTTCACTAAATCTTTCAAAAAGCATCGATGGTGATAAATATTATAATTGGCGGCGCTTTTAGAAGCGTGTTGCTCAGATGTAATATTTTGTATTGATGACATGTATATAAGGCGTAATTATTATCGATGAAGGTAAATGTGTATATAATGACACTTATTTCGAGAGTCATAAAATTAATCATAAACCTTAACGCTTTTCTAAAGCGTCATTGAGTAATATATAATATATTAATTATTAATACTATTCTTATTTTGTTGTTTACTGTAAATAGTATTCTTGTTTATCATGTAACTCATATTATTTTTTTCAAAAAAAAATTTAGATTATTTTACATAGACAACTTCCTTATTGTTTTTTAAAATGAATATTTTATTTTATATTTCTAATATTATTTTAGAAAATTAATATTATAACTTTGATAATAAGTAATATAAATATTCTTATTGCAAAATGAATTGATCAAATATGTATTATAAAATTAATTAATTTTATTCAATATTATTTAATATATAAAATAACTATAGCTATTATGATATATTATTTGCAAATAATAATATTATGAAATTATATTATTAGTGTGGGTCTTTGAATATTATTTTATCAAGTTAGATATTGATTTTAAGAATATTTTATCATATCTCTCATTATATTTTCAAATTAATTTAATTAATTATAATTATGAATATTAACTATTTATTTATATTTTATCATATCTTGATTATATTTTAATTTTAAATTTTATTATTTTCTTTTCACATTTAGATTACAAAAAACTATTATCATTTTAAGTTGAAAATTGCTTATTAAAAATAAATATTAATAATTTAGTTTCTTTCATTTTTATTAATTTTATTGAATAAGATTTAAAATATTTAATATTTTTTAATTTAATGTTTAATCATAAAAAAATTCAGGTATTAAATAATAAATTAACTTGAGTATTTATATTTGTTGAGTCCCCATTCAAATGACTACCAAATGTTTTATGAGGGTGCAAAGCTGAGATTTGTATGCAAGTAGAGGGGTCATTTTAGGGTTTATGGAATATGAAGCGAGAAAGAGAGAAGGAGTCATGGGCTGATGAATGGGTTATGGGGTTTTTCTTGAGTAATAAAACTACATTAAAAAATGATTTTTCTTTTCTTATTATCCATATTTTTTTCATCACCATTTTCTTCTTAGTGAATTTTGAAAAGTGGAAGAGGAAAGCAGTGTAGTGCGATATGAAGAACTAGAATGTCTCTTCTTTCGATCAGACCTACAAGGTTATACTTTGTTTCTTCTTCTTCTTTGTTTCTCATTCAATTATAATTTTTGTTTTGTTACGGTTTCTCGGTGTAAACAGGAAAATTCGAATTTTACGAAAAATGGTAAAATGTTAGGATCGAAATCAAAGGTACAGATCTTTAGATGATGAAGCGGACTTAGTTGGAATCGATACCATGAGAAATCTAGCTACCATTAAATTTCGTTTGGTCAAAGAATGGTGAAATTCCAGTTTCGAGCCTTAGGGTGTCGAGTGTAGTAAGCAACCTTGAGGGCATGTGATGCTGATAAAATTCACCCTCTTTGCATGCTCATGTGACACATGTTGCATGACGGGGTGCGGTGACAGCGGTCGACACACGGAGATACTTTCGTGGATGTCGGGGTAACTCCGGCACCACTCACGAAGAATGGGTAGGAGTCTCCTTTGTGCGGGGCTCTACCCAAATCTGACTCTCTCGAAGCAGGTTACAATGACCACAGGGTTCCATCTGAGTAAAATGAATGGCCACTTGTTTGAATCGATACTCATAAAATCATTATTTATATTCTGTAATAGTTCGAGTTAATAATCACTCTTAATTCCAACATAAATTAAAATGTACCAATTTACTGCTACATGTTATACAAGAAGTCTCTACCAAAGCCACAACGAGCTTTTTCATGTGACCTCTGGTGAGCACGATCCTCCTGCATCACATGCACGGAAATAGTGATCCTTGTAGCGGGGGGGTAGGCGAAGCCCGGTGGTGATAATTTCCTACGTGGGTTCTCACGCCTAAGTGCACATGTCATGAAAACAATCACCTCAAGTAAATACATGATCCTACTTGAATGTCTACATTTCCCGATTCTGTGTCTCGAGTCCTAAGCAGACTCCTCACATACTACAATCGAATACGGGTAAAATCACAGTTTTCAAAACAAAAGCTTTTTGTTCTCGAAAACTTACCTAAGACCATTAAATATATTGGACTACCCTCAGGCGAATCGTTGGATAGCCTGCAGAAACGATTCTGGGCCCCTCAGTGATTGTTTGGACATCCCGACCACAAATTCTCATTAAAATCTTAGTGAATTCCTTTCCACAAAACATTTTTCCTTTTTTTTTTTTCATTTTAGGTGTCATGTACTCACTCCTAATATTCTAGAATTTTGAATTTATATAGATGCATTATATAATTAAAATATTCATGCTAATATATAAAACATGTATATATTAACAGTAATTACCCACAAATTATTATTAGTTATCAATAACACCAAAATTGGTTACTTCACATGGGCTAATTAACAGATTCAACAAATTGTTTGATTATAAACAACACTAATCACTTAAAAATCACGTGAGAGCAGTGAAACCTCGGGTTAGCCTTTGTTAAACCTAATGTGAATTGCTCTCCAACCGGTTCAAATGTTTTGAGGCCAAGAAGTATGAAAACTTAATTAAGCCTGAATATTCTAACCATTTACACAAACTCTTGGCCCCAAGAATAACACAACAGTAGAAAAGATCCCACCTGGGGTTGTGGGACTCACCAAATCGGTGCCACGGCGTGGCCTTGCCGCGTAGATGGGCTTGCTGTTGTAGTTGAGCCCAGGCGGTCGAGTGTAGAATCTAGAGAGAAATGCCTCCCTCTACAAAACTCAAATCCTGACATATGATTTGATTCACTGTGCCGATTTTCTTCATTCAAATTGAAGAAGAAAACTATTCATATTTTTGTCTTATTCAATTAACATTTATTAATTCCCATCTTGTCCCTCTTAAGTGACTTTTGACGCGGCTTAATCCCAGACATTCATTCCCATCATCTCACTTAATCTGCATGTCACGTGGTACATATAATAGTGACTTTTATTGCATCATGTCTTTACCACAAGTCGTTTTGACACTCGACACCGGTGTCTCGAAAAATGTGAAATTCAATGTCTCGAATTCGTGGTAGTTAGATTTCGTAAGGCGATTCAAGCGGTGTCATTTCATCATCAGGAATCTGAAAAATTTGGTTTTGGCCGATACCGTTCTGCTTTTGAGAAAAATTGGAATTTTACGAACACTTCACAGAGGTGATTAATTGGTTAGATTAAGTCATGTGTCAAATGGTTAAATGAAAAGGGACATGGATATAGAATTTTGAAAAGTTTAATAGAATAAGGCGAAGGCCTGGTCTTCTTTCCGCGATTTGAAGACAAAGAAGAAGCGATGCGGTAGAGGGATGGGGCTTGAGGCGATGAGTTCAATGTTTAATTTTAGAGAAGTACCAGGTATTCACCTTCTCTCTAGTTTCCCACAGTCAGGCAGTGGGTTCTCGGTGGAGCAAGCGAGTAATTCACCTTTGGTGAGGGCTGCGCGTGGACAGATTTAGTGGAGTTCCCGACGCTTGAGAGGTAGGGATCTTTTCTACTTGTGTTCTTTGGCTGGGCCATGTGAAATGGTTAGGAATGACCTGAGTCTTGATTGCCATAGTTTCATTCTGAAAACATTTGAACCAGTCAGGGAAAGAAAATCCTGATATGTGACGCGAGCGGTCTTGGGCAGGGGTTTTGCGCTCGCGTGATTTTTGTATTGATTGGGTGATTCAAAATGAATTAGCGGTTGATCCGATTGGCGAAGTGAACTATTTGGTGTGGTACAAATTGAATAACATGATTTATGTGAGAGTTGGTATGTTAGTATATCATGTTTTATATATTAGCGTGAGTTGTTGGAGATTGGCATAATGCATTCCCGTATGGAGCATACAAAATATTAGGAGTGGTACATGACATGAAAGAAAATAAAGAAAGGAAAATGTTCGAAAGAATTTCGACGAAGAATTTCGGGAGAAGGTGTGTTGAAGGTATCCAACAGACCACGTCGAATGAGCCGTAGATTGTTTGGAAGGTATCGGCAGTCATGGAAAAGGTGTCGATAAATTTCTGACTTCGTTGTATTTTAGAACATACTTTAAGCGTATTTTTGCATTTTGAACAGGCATGTGTGAAAAAGGAAATCGAGGCGAGTTCGAGACTTTGAGAACAGGCGTAGCGAAGCGTTGAAATGGAATCAATATATTGCCAGTGCTGTTTTGTGGCATGTGCTGCGTGAGGAAAGTAACCCATGTGAAAATTATCACTAACAGGCGTGCTCACCGCCGAAGAGATCGCTATTTCGAAAATCTGAAAGAATGCGAGGAGGGGCGGCAACCCACTGAAGCCAGCGATTAAACTTGGGTTGTCAACAACGTCATTAGCCAGAACATGTATTAACACTATCACCTGAAGTACGAACAAATGCATGGCCACTTCAGTTCAAAAATGACTAACCTTTGCCTGAATGAATGGGACATGTAAGCCATGCTGACCTCACGAAATACAATTCTTTGTGAGAAACTATCGGGGATGTCCCGAATCTCGAAAGGAGAACCTAAAAGAATGTGTGAATGACATTTAGGGAAACGAGTTCGAGACGACACCTCACCCGAGTCTCGGCCCCAGGCTCTACTTGCCGGAGTTATGGAATTGGTCACATGGATCTAATGAACCCCTTAAATAAAGAGCATTCTTTGGAAAAGGTATGTATATGTATGTGAATGACCTGCTTGGTTCCTTGGGTAAATTTCATCATAACCAAATCGAAAAGAATTTGAAGCATTTGAATAAGCGTGGCAAAGGCGACGGAGCACGACAACCAAACTCTAAGAGATAAAGTATTTTGATAGGAGTTATCATGGTAAATTCAACTCTTGTTTGAAAGTTTCTACAAGAAGAATAGTGTAGAACATGAGTTCTTGGCATAAAATCCACAACAAAGTAAGGTAGTTGAAAAGAAGAAAAGAACTCTGCGAATGGCTGATGCGTATTTAAAATCATGAAGTGTCTGACTAAATTTTGGGCGGAAAGCGATGAATACAACATATCTTTACATCTTCAGTATTAGAATCTATCTGAGCTAGGAACTCTCAACATATATGAAACATGTTTATAAATTTGATGAGTCAGGTACCACATCCTCATATTGAGGGGAACCCCGAAGGAAGTTCAATCTTTAGAGGGGATGAAGGTGTCTTTCTGAGGGTACTACACACAACTTGAGGCGTGCTTATAAGGGTGTCTGATAAAACAACCAGAACTGTGGTAGAGTCAGCTGTATTCAGTTGGTGATTGTATCTTAATGGAGTGAAGCATCTAGACCAGAAGATCCTCTGTGGTGATAATACTTGAAGTGGAAACTCTCCCAATGATTACAGATGCTCCACACCATCTGAGCACTCGATTATGGCGATGTACAGGACAGCAGGGACTCCTACAACTCATGGGGATGATATTGTAATAATAGCGTTTACTCGACATTCGGGTTCGAGCCTCACAGAAGATTCGTAAAAAACCATCGAATGCATTGATATTTTGCAGGAGATGAAGTGAGTGTTGTTGGACGAGGGCATTCAAGGGTAATCCTGAAATGATAGCCATTAGCCTTGGCTGCTACACCTCTGTTCTTGAAATTACGAGGAGGCTACGAGCAGTGGTTGGATCCGGAGCTATCAAGGAAGAACTATCGCCAATTGGTTGCCAATGAGTTACAGTTTGGTTCAAAACCTAATATGCCTGCCAAATCTCGTTGGGACGAAGTGGATCTTGAAACGAGGCCGGTTGAAGAAAGAAACATCCACTAAAGAAACAAAGCTTGTGCGGTTGCTCGAGAATACACTCAAGTGAAGGAGTAGATTTTGATGGGACATTTGCACGGGAAGTAGCCGGCAGGTGAATAGTCTACCATTGGCATTTTGCTTTGCTCAAATTTAAAGGTATAAAATTGGTGTCAGCCCTTTTTAAATAGGTATCTACACTTGAAGAAGTGTTTTGTATCTCTTCCCTTTAAAGTTTGAAAGATCTTCCTTCACTCTCAATCATGTTCAAACTAAAAATGATCTCTATGGGCTAAAAGCAGCTCCGGGCTTTGTACTTTGTATAGAGAGCTTCATGGAACACTCTAGAATGTGCGTTTGTGAGGAGCGGTCATTACTCTCTTAGCTGGAAAGTCAGCAGTAGTGCCTTGAAGTATTTGTGGGTGACATAGTATTTGGGTCCACATCGACACACGGTGGAAAAGTTTGTAAGACACATGAGCACGAAATTTGAAATGAGCTGTTGAAGAACTTTGCCGCACTACGTGTCTTGGTGCGACAAATCAGCTCATGGATTTTATCTCAGGAAAAATATGCTAGAGAAACGCTGGTTGATGATTCGGACTTGGTATAACAGCATCGAAGGACCTCGAGTAGGGACCCGTAGCCAGATTACTAAAGATGGAAGCAGATAGTGTTGATCGACTCTATAAAAGCATGATTGGAAGCTTGTTGTACTTGAATGGGTCGTCGAAGCGTATGTTATAGCATCTCACGAGTTTGTGAGGGAGACGAAGCAAGCGAGGATAGTCATCTTCAGCGATCGAAGATTATCAAATGTGTCGGTGAAATGGCTATAATTATCTGTTTTAGAAACGCTACGATGTAACTGGTAGGATATTGACATTGATAGGTTGGGCTGGAGATGACAAAGTACTTTTGGTGGGTGTTTCTTCCTTGAAACGACTTTGTGTCTTAATTGACAAAAATAGGTTATATCTTTTGGCCAGTCGAAAACATAGCAATTGGTAGTGGATGCACACAATCTCGTGGATGAAAATATTATTAAGACTATGGAGACTTTGGAGAAGTCATAACATACCATATTAACTTACGATGATATCAATATCTCGAAAAATCCAGGTTCAACATTCGAGAACCATTAGCAGCAGCAGATTGACATAGGGCACCACTACGTGAAACATGGTTGAGGACAAAATCATTTATCTTAGGTACATATCCGCACTAAAGATCAACTTCTTGACATTTTCACTTTCACAAAGTTTGGATGCTTGAAATGAATATCTGAGTCATCCATGGGGTATGCATTGTGGACTAGATGGGGTCCCCACCAGTCTACGATAAGCCCCGTCGGTGGTCTGGACCTTTCAGGCATTTATCCTTGCCTTCCACAAAAAAATAAAAAAAAAAAAAAAGGGGAGGAAAATAAGGGAGACGAGTGTGTGTGCACCATTCTTTAAGGGGTATTTTTTACGAAGATATAGACAAAATACTACTAGGAGAATATTGGGTTTGATATAATTGTCCATATCTTCGTATCAAGGAATTCTAGAAGGTAGCTACTTGGAGAATCCTTCGAAATTAATGAAGATTTGATGAAATAGAAGTAAGTCCTTAAATAGGACGAGAGATGTGTGTGTTGGTTCTAGAGCATATCACATGTTGTAGGCATGTGCTAGAAATGAGATGTCCTAACTAGAATAGGGTGTTGTGAGGCACACATGGTCTGTATCCATGTGACTTGAGGCAGGGCTTGGGAGCAAATAGCAGATGGAGCCTAAGATCTATTTGAGAGGATAACAATCCAAATCTCGAAGATGAGCATCTGAGAAACAATAAGGTTGAAACTTTAGGTCTCTATTTTGATGAGGTTCCTTGATCAACAGTTCTATTTTCATTGTGATATTGAAAGGAAAAACATAAAAATGAGAGAAAGGTGAAGGTTACTTGGGTCAACATTGGAAGCCAGATCATTTGTGTCTGAGCTTCTAGGAAGCTAATTAACGAGGCTATGGTCTCAGGGCATTGGAGTTCATAACTGGGGTTTTTGGGAGTAGAGGCTTGAAGAAGAACAGAGTATGAAGTCGAAACGTCTTTGAGTGAGTATGGTGTAGATACTACATTGAATTATTTCACCTTAAAGCCTTTCTGTTGAAAGATGATCAGTGCTATTTTATTATCATATATTGATGTAATATAGGTATGGGTGTGCGATGCTGAAGTGGAGGGTTCATACGAATCCTTGGAAGGAGGTTTCAAGAAGGGTCGTGGGTGAGAGGAGTCTGTACTACATAAAAGCGATGATAAACCTTGAGATCTGGTCAGTTGAAAATCCTTGCATGCGACATGCCTCTTGGACTTAGGCGGTTGTGAGCAGTAAAAGATTATGTGTGCTTTTGCCGAAATATATTATCACACGCTTACGCACTAAGTCTTCTAGGAGGACCGGACGCATCACTGTTCAATGCGAACTAGATCCGCATTGAACATCAAGGGCGTTTTATAATTACGTCTCAAAATGTTATGAAGTGTTTGTTGCGTGTCTTTTGTGACTTCTACAGTGAATAACCTTGCATAGGCGAAACCATTCTAATAAATATTTGTACTCAGTCAGATTAACAGAATGATCTTGTTAACTATTGTACTAAAAATTTGAGTTTGCATCTCACTTTTACGGCAAAACTGTTGATTGGATTTCTTGCTTTTTCTAATGTTTACTTCTTTTGTGGCATGGTTAAAATCATTGGTATCGTCAGCGGGCTTCGGACGGTTCGACGTATCCAGAGTGTTATTAGTATGATGATCATAATAAGATGATTAAAATATTTTAAAATTTTAAAAATAGTATATAAATTATTAGAAAAATAGATATATAGTTAAATAGCTAAAATTTTATACTTAATATTATTTAAATAATTAATAAACATTCGATGAAGATATATCACGATAATGTTAACAAAAAATTTATTTATCTGAAGGTAATTCTTGCGAAAATTAAATTCTATCACTAATAAAGTATTTTGAGGTTGGAGGGTTGGATTATTTTGGTTGAAAACAGGTAAAAATGGAGCCAGGAAAACAAATATACAAAATGCAGTTGCAGGAATTATGTATCTTCCGTACTGTTCTTTGTCTTTTTTTATTTTCTGTATACTGTATACATTGTTATTTTTATTTTATGCTTAGCATAGTAACCTTTCATGCAACATATTTCTTAAATTCCTTCCCTTTTACACACACATTAATTGTGTATTATTGTTATTACCACACACATTACACACACACACACACCCACCCTTGTTCTTACCATCCTGTATATTGCTTCTGCCTTCTTCTACCACCACACACCCCACCTACCACACCCAGACCTGTTTTTTTATTTCTGATGGGGATAGTTGCATAAGGTGGGGCAGTTTTATTGAATGTTGTTTGGTTTGTTCGTAGCAGCTCACGGCTTTGTTGACATCATTATAACATAATCAAATGTTTGAATCATAGTGATGACTCTATTATCTCCACATTGGTATTTTTTATCTTCTTGTCGACTGAAATAGCCTTCACAAATTGCCAAAATTATACGTCTATGTTATGTATATATAATACCTTTATATATACTTCTAGCGATATAATGTGAGTAAACCGTCTCTATGGAAAAGGAAAAAGAAAATATCAGTGAAGCGTGATAACATTTACCATTGAACATATATATTCTTTTTTGTTTGAGCGATATACTTCCATATCACCATTTTGCATCCTCGATGCGCTTAATTTGTATCCACCGGTATACATACATTTGGTTGCCCGACTCTTAGGATGTAATTATATTTGTGCATGGATCAAACTCTTCAGTAAATCTTGATATGCATCAGCGTGATATAGATCTGATCATATGATTAGTATATTACATCTTTCTACATTGTTATGGATTCTAGTTACTATAAGTTAGAAAAATTAAGTAAAATTAATTGATTGGATCGATGCACATGTAGTAATAGATTAATGGCATTGTGTATATCTTTGTAATGGAAGTTTTAAATTGATTGATTAACAAGTTTGATTAATGCGGGGTTTTACATTGATTACGACGTAAATTTATCTGAAATAAATAATGATTATCACTAATTAGATTATTGATTACTGGTGAAGGTTCTAAACCTTGCCTAAATCATTTACGTCAAAGGATGATGAAAGAAGATTGTAATTGAAATTTTAGTTGTCCGACTATGTGCATATAATAAATTGCTTTATTCATGTATTCTAAGTTTGTGTGTGATAAACATATAAACCAAAATATTAATGTAATAAATACGTTCAGTTAGAAGTGGAAAGGAAAGGAACTTCCATATATACAACGATGAATCATTTACTTTTTCAGAAGAAGGCAACTTGTTTTACAGTCTTCATGTGTTATTCGTGCGGGGTGTATAACGTAGCTACTGCCGATTATATGATCTTCCGCCGTTGGTTTTGGAAAATTTTATAAATGATGCGCGAGTGCATCGGCTGGCCGAATCTGTGTGCGTATTGGCGTTGTCTTTCGGCACGGTTGGGGAGATCTGAAAACTTGTGACGAAATAGGAAAAGAAAGAAATCTCATTTCAAGGAAGTGGCTTAGTAAATACCGTCGGTGATTGATGATCATAAAGAGATATACGGGACCTCGATTTGCGTTCGGTTACGATTTGGAGGCCGAAATGGGCCAGCATCTCACAGCTCAATCATGCTGCTGGCATGATATGTTGATTTTGTAGCAAGTGGCGGGCTCATGAAAACGTCTCATGACACCACCAACACAGTGGGGTGTGTTTAGAAGGAAATTCCAGCGTTGATGGTCTGTAACAGTTCGTGGGTTGCGAGAAAGGGCTCACATGTCGAACTGTGTGAGGCGGTCGCCACATTTCACAACTTCTTTGAGCTTTCAGGTAATGAGATTTGAGGGTCCCCAAGGGCCCTTAGTCACTCATTGGTTTTCAATCCTTCGAGGTTGTTCTTGATCGATGGGAAAGAAACCTTCAGGCACAAAATGAGAGTGAGATGAAAAGTATTCATGTCAAAGGTCCTACTTTATGTATTGAAGTGCTTTTGCGAAATTACCAGGTGTATGTTGTAGTAGGGGCATGCAAAATTAGTGGTTAATTCTGTGAATATGATTTATATGGGTTTAGATCACGAAGAGACACATGGTGCCCGATATAAAAGAGGTTGAGAAAGGGTGAGTTATCATCACGGCAGTTGTAAGCTGAAACTCTGAGAGTAGAATGGAGAAAGGCACACAGGCAGAATATTTGTTTGGGTAAGTAAATCAGTAATATAAATTTAGTTTGCTTTGGATGAAACTTGAATTAGTCAGTAGTACTCAAGTCGAGGCAATGAACATCCCAGAAGAGTTTTGAGGGCAGGAGTCTTATTCGGTCTTGAATGAGAAGTATGAATAGCGGTAGAATCCTCCCACATTGATCGAGATATCGTCTTACATGCAGGAATAGAAAGCGTGCAGCCGTGAATCTGACGAAAATGGTGAGGCAAATGGGGTAGAAAACTCTAATAATCTTTGAAGGTGAGGGTAAAACTGATCAAACCAAACTCTGGAGGCTTTGTAGGGGCCATATAAAGCCTTTGTTAAGTTTGCAAAACAGGAAAATGGGGCGAAGGGGATCTTCAGGCTCTCAAGCTGGTTGAGTATTAACAACGAGTCTCATCATGTCTCTCGGATTTGGAAGCTTATTATTATCATCAACTTGTTGAATCTCCCATCCATGGAAGGTAACGACGAGGAGAAAATAGTCGATAGTAGTTGATTTAACCAATGGATGACTAAGTAATGTAAAATCATCTTGGGGTTTGTGAAAACCTTTGGCGTATCTGTGGCACTGGCATATTTTGTCGAGGGTGCCATTAGCTGATATGTTTGGTGCGGAAGACCCGCTTTGCCATTGTATATGGATTTATGTAAATGGTGGATTGAAAATCGAGGTTTACATGCTGAGGAAATGAAATTCTAATTCCAGCAGCCTTCCAATGGCGGTGGAGAGCTTAGGCTGATGCAAGTGGCTCGGGGAAATAGAACTAGCATTAGATAAGTTTGTCCTAGGTTTAAGAACACCGATTTTGCTCCTACGGTTTGTATAGGATGTGTGAATAAACAGAGCAATAGAGGTAGTTTGAGAAGAAATGGAAACGGAGTGCCCGAGTAGAACTGACAAGGATTGTGAAAGAAACGGGTGATATTAAAGGTGAGATGAAGAGACGAGGAGCGAAGGGACACTAGTGGGTATCAGCGGAGTAGATCTTGAAGAAGTAACTTTAGAGAAGAAATGTGATCATTTAGAGTTGTTGTTGAAGGAGAAGAATGGCTGGACTGAAATAGAGAGGTGATGATTTAGAAAAGAAATAGGATGTTGGCTAATACTTGAACACACGTGTGGCTGACCAAAAGGAAAATGAAAAGCGGTGAAGAAGATATGAAGAAGATAAGGATGGGAAGAAGGGCTTGCAGTGAGAACAAATGAAGATATAGAAAATTTGTTTTCATCGAAAACAAGCGAGCGAAAGATTAAGTATGAGAAGTGTTGATGTTTGATAAAATGCTAAGAAAACAAACTTGAGTTTCGAGAGAACTTCTTAATGTATTGAATGAAGCCTGACGTATTTATACACACAATGGAGATGTTCTAGGAGGAATAGATTGAATCTGAAGACTTGAGACGGGTTGGCTCCATTATCTTTGAAGCCTAGACATCTCAACGAAGTTAACATGTGGTGCATAATCATCAGCAAAATTTGCAAACCTTTTTTGTAGTTGAGGAAGAATCGAAGATTAAAATCTGAGCTCTAGATCTGGTGGGTGAAAGCGTTCTAAAGTTTTCCAGTTGTGAAGAAGGTATTATATTGAGTGTATCACATGGCGATCATTGATTGAGACATGGAAGATAAAAATCTAAAGCAACGAAACTGATCCGATCGGCAGGTGTGTGTAATCGAGTGCGGACGCTGATAAGCAGAGGTTGGTTGAGTACCCGATAAGGGAAACCTTCGAAAAACCATGTACGAGCGGTGGAAGCAGAATCAGTCTACCAGTGCTGTGTGTACCAATTAGGCGATCGTGCGATCGATTATGCGAGAAGCGAATGGGTCGCGAGAGAAATATCTGATCGGGGGTAGTTGAGGAGATACGGTGAAGGCGAAGGATGCCGTGTGACTCTATTTAACCGTGCTATGATAAGAACATCTGGCCCGAAAGACTATTTTATTCTTGTAAGAGAGAGAGTTACGAGAGAGTTCGAGAGAAAATTACGAGAAGAAGGAACTTCGCATATATATATATATATAAACGAT
>JAEQBH010008584.1:0-92469 GCA_016808115.1 Tetrastigma voinierianum
GTGTCTCTGAAAGCATGAAGCCAGGGGCACCTTGTGGGCGTGGTGGCGTGCGGCCCGGGGGCAGTGTCTAGGAATTGGTGCTAAGCGAGGCACCGTGTCTTGGCGTGCAGAGGCGAGACGTGTGTCTAGGCGTACGTGGGCCGGGGTCACCGATATCTGGGCATCACTTTAAGCCGGGGCATCTTGCATAGGCATGTTGATGTGCCAGAAGAACCTTGTGTCTAGGCATGCACTAAATTTGAGTCACCGTGTCTACCAGGCATGTGCTAGGCGAGGCACCTTGTCTAGGCATGTCATGGCACTGAAGCCCCGAGAGCAGGTGTCTAGGTAAGCACTAGGCCGAGCATAAATGTCAGAGCGAGTACTAGGCCAGAAGAACCTTATACTAGGTATGTAAGGAACTGGTAGAGGCTTCATTTCTAGGCTTGCTAGGCGAGGCATCTTGTCTGGGCGTATTCATGCACTAATAGGCGAGGGCCGCAGGTGTCTGAAGCACTGGGCCAGAGGCACCTTGTGGGTGTTTGAGGGCGCTGGGTGGGAGGCCTTTGTGTCTGAGCATGGTGCTTAGGCGGGGCAGTGTCTGATGATGGCCAGTGCACTGAGTGTGCAGGTGTCTAGGCTTTGCATTAGGCGAGGTAACTTGTCTATGCATGTTGTGTGCATTGAGCGGCGCCGCCGGTGGGCGTAGTGCTTGGGCCGAGGCACCGTGTCACGGGAAGAGCAGGTTGAAGCAGGTGTCGGCGAGGAACTAGGTCGAGGCGCCACGGGCCGTAATGGCACTATGCAGGGACGCAGTGTTAGAAAGCATTTCGGTAGAGCCGTTACCAGTGAAGTCGGGCGTGGGCGGGGCGCTGCCGTGCCTAGGCATGCACTAGTAGGCCACGCATTGGCACGTGTAGCGTGAGTCGTGTTTAAGATCACTAAGTGAGACCTTGCTTGGAATGTCATGGCTAAGTGGGAGGCACTATGTCTGAGCTCATGGGGCGAATCACGCCTTGTCTGGAAGGCATACATTAGGTAGGAATCTTGCCCTAAGCATGTGTTAGTACTGACGAGGCATCGTGTCTAAGCATGCATTGAAGTAAAGTCACTGAAGTGCACTAGAATTTGAGCACATCGTCCAGTATATATGCTGGCCTTTAAAAATTTAGAGCCGCGTCTGAGCGTACTAGTAGGAGTCTTAGGTGTCTAGGCATTCATTAAGTGAGAGGCATCTTGCCTGAACATGTGTTGGCATTAGGTGAGCATCGTCATTCTGGTATCACGATGGGTCGGAAGTGCCGTAATACAGGCATGCATTTAGGCGGGGACCTTGTCTGAAGCATGGAGGAATTGGCGGGAGCTGTGTCTAGAAGCGAGCAACACTAGCACGAGCACCACATGTCTAGCGAACTGATGAAACTTATCGATGTATATCTTGGCACTAAGTAGAGCGCAGTTTCCTAGGCATGACACTCGGGCCAGGCACCTTGTCGAGCATGTCATGGCCTTTGGGGCAGGGCTTGCGTCTCTAGGAAGCAATAGGCCAGAGCGCGCCGGCTAGGTGTGTCATGGCACTCTGGCGAGGCACCATCAATCTTTGGCATGCACTAAGTGAGGAATATTTCTTAGCAATGTCATGGCACTAGGCAGAGGCACCGTGTCTAGGCATGCATAAGTAAAGTCAGTGTCTGGGCGCCATTAAGCGAGAGGCATCTTGCACTCAGGCATCAATAATGTTGGCTCTAAATGCGGAAAGACGCACTATGTCTAGGCATGCGTTAGTGACACCTTGTCTAGGCATGTCGTAACACAAGGCCGAGAGACATCGTGTCCTGGGCATGCATAGGCCAGTCATATCTAGGCATGCACTAAGCCAAGACACATTCTCTAGGCATGTCATGGAACTAAGTTTGGGAGCCTTTATTGTCTAAGCTTGCACTGAAGTGAGTCAGGTGTCTAGGCATGCGTGGGCAGGCACTTTGTCTTAGCTTTGTGTCATGTAACTAGTAGGGAACCACGTCACAAATGGTACTAACTGAAGCACCATGTCTGAATGACTGGTAGAAGAGCCTTATCTATGTATGTCATGGCGCAGAGCCTGGTTTCTAGGTGTGGCAGGGCCTGGGCACCTTATCCGGGCATATGGCACTAGGTCAAGGCAGGTGTCTGGGAGGAAGCACTAGACCTGGAGAGGCACCTTGTCCAGGGCATGTAATGGCGCCTTTGGTCGAGAAACGCAGGTGTGTATTTATGATGCTTGGGCGGGGCAGGTGTCTGGGCATGCACTATCTTCGGGTCAGGTGTGCGCACTGGCGAGACACCTATTCTGAGCTGTCATTTGCACTAGGTAGAGGCAGAGTGGCTAGGCGTGGGCCGAGGAGCACCATGTCTAGACATGTCAGTGACCTTAGGCCCGAGACACCATGCAGGCAGGCACTAGACACCGTGTCTGGGGCAAACGGTGGGCCGAAGAAGAACCTTATCTAGGTATGTCATGGCCTTTAAGAAGCGAGGACACCGTTTCTAGGCATGACACTAAAAATTTGAGGCCGCGTGCCCTAATGCCTTGAGCCCGGCGTCTTGTCTTGGCATCATGGATTTATGTTGAGGCACCTTGTCTAGGCATGTGTCATGGTCTTAGAAGCGGCGTCGTGTCTAGTGGTACTAAGCCAGAGGCAAAATGTCTAGGCATGCCTTGGGCCGAGAGGACCTGCCTCGACATTTCATGGCACTAGGCAGGTCTGGAGTCTTGGCATGCACTAGGCCGAGTCACTTTGTGCAAAATGCACTAGGCCGAGGGCATCTTACTGAGCCTTTGTTGGTTTATCTTAGGGCATCGTGTCTAGGCATGCACTAGTGAGTCCTTGGTTTCTGGGCATGCACCAGACCAAGGCACCTGTCTGGCATGTCATGGCACTAAATGGAGGCGCGTGTATAAATGACGCAGGCGGCACCATGTCTACTTGAGCACTAGTGAAGAACCTTGCGGTGTGTGGTGGAACTAGCGAGAACGGATTTTGACATGTTACTGGTGCGGCACCATTTCTAGGCTTGCACTAGGCCGAGGCATCTTGTATAAGCATGTCATGCCATAGGCGAGAACTGCAGGTGTCTAGAGAAACGATAGGCCAGAAGTAGCGTTGTGTTTGGCATCTCGAGGCACTAGGTCGAGCGCGTGCAGGCATGGTGCCTGGAAAGATTGCGTATCTATTCATGCAATGGTAGGAATTAAGCGCGTCTAGACATGCATTAGGCGAAGGCATCTTGTCTATGCATGTTATTGCACTATACTGAGGCACCGTGACTAGGCCTGGCACTAGGGCGAGTCATCTTGTCTAGGAAAGCACTAGGCTTATGCACCATGTCTAGGAAGGCACAAGGTCGAGGCACCTTATTTAGTTATGTCATGGCAGTAGGCCGAGGCACCGTGTATAAGTATGGCATTGGGCCAAGGCACCTTGCCCGAGACCCGAGTCACGACACTATCTCAGAGACCTTGTGCACAGGCATCTGCCAGACGAGCACCGCATTGGCTGTCATGTGATGAATCCTATGAGCAGTGTTTAGGCATGCACTAGGGCGGGGAACCTAGGCATGTCATCTCACTCTAAATTTGAGAGCCTTCATGTCTAGACATGCGCGGAGGGCGAATCGCCGATGTTCAGGCGCCGTTGGCCGGGCATCTTGCTGGCATGCGTTGGTATTACTGGGCTGAGCCGTGTCTGAGCATGCACTTGGCCAAGTCACCTTATCTAGGCATGCACTTGCTTAGAAACGTCTAGGAATGTCTTGGCGCAGGTGATGCAGATGTCTGGCATGCACTGAAGCCGAGAATCCGTCTGAGGCATGCGTGGGTGAGGGCATCTTGCCTAGACATGTGTGTTGGCGTAGGCGAGGCAGGCATCCACAAGCATGCACTAGACCGAGTCACCCTGTCTAGGCATGCACTAGGCCAAGGCTCCATGTCTAAGCATGTCATGGAACTAGGCCGGGGAAGCGTGTCTAAGCGAAGCACCTAACTGAAGCACACCGTGTCGAGCGTGGTCGAAGAGCGGTATCTAATAGCCTAATCATGGAACCGATGAACAGTTTCTATGCGTAGCCTTTGGGATGAGGCACCTTGTCGAGGCATGTCATGGCACTAGGCCTGAGCGTGTCGAGAAAAGCACTATCTTAGAGGCACCTTGTCCATCGTGTCGGGCGCTAGAGGCCAGAGCACCGTGTCCCCAGGCATGCACTGAGCCGGGAGCATCTTGTCCTAGGCATGTCATCGCGCAAGGCTGAGGCACGTGTCTAGGCACTGGCCAGAATCGCATGTCTGAGCAATGCGCTGAGCGCCGATCATCTCGCTCACAGGCATGCGCTTTCAGGCCAAAGGCATATGTGGCAGCATTAATGGAACTTGGCGGGGAGCGGGTGTATGGGCAAGCCTTGGCACGGAAACGCGTCAGGCAAGCACTGGGCCGATGGTGCTATTTGTGATGTCATGGCGCTAAACGGGGCCGTTCTGAGGCATGACACTGGGTGAGGCACCTTGTCGGGCGTGTCATGGCATAAGCCGAGCAGGTGTCTTAGAAGGACTAGGTGACTTCCTCGGGCATGTCATGGTGCTAGGCCGGGGAGCACGTGTCTAGGCATGCACTGGGCCGAGCATCTTGTCTTCATGTCATGGCACGGCCCGAGAGTCACGTCATCTAAACGTACTAAGTAAGTCAGTCGTGTAAAGGCATGCATTAAGTGAAACATCTGCTACGAAACATGTGTTGGAGTGCGCGTGAAATGCCAGGTGTCTGGGCATGCGTTAAAACCGGCACCTTGTCTCGGCGCCATGTCATGCTTCAAGGCGGTATCGAGGTCTAACCATGCACCCCAGGCGATCCTATATGTAGGCATGCGCTGGGCGAAGCACCTTGTCTACTGGGCCTCATCATGGCACTGAGCGAAGACGCAGGTGTCTAGGTATCGTGTGGCCTTCCGATCTGGGCGCACCTGTTGAGCACCTTAATCTAAAGCATTTCATGGACCTTCGTGAGGAGTAGTGTCTAGGCAAACACTGGCTTGAAGCACCATCTGGGTAAACACTAACGCAGAAGAACCTTATCTATGTATGTAATGGCGGCATTAAGGCGAGAGTGCAGATTCTAGGCTGCCTTGTGGTGAAATTGCCTTGTCCGGGCATGTCATGCGCGCTAGGCGAGGCAGTCTGAAAGCACTAGACCGGGGGCACCGTCGGGCATGTCATTGCACTAGGCTAGGGAACCTTTGATATGCAGGCTGTACTGGTAGATCCTGCAGTGCTGTGGCAGAAGACACATCTGGGCATGACATTACTGCCCAGATCGAGGCAGGTGGCTGGGCATGGCACTAGGCGACATAATCGGAGCATTTTCATGGCACTAGGTCAGAACCTTTGTGTCTAGGCAAGCACTTGACGAAATACCATGTCTAAGAAGCGAAGGTAGATTAGAGAACCTTATCTATATTGTCATGGCACTTGGGTACAGGCAAGTTTACGACGGCGGGCGTGTGCCTTCTCAGCATGAACTAAATGGGGCGTCTTGTCAGGCATGTCATGGCACTGGCCAGGGCGCAGGTGTCTAAGAAAGCAGCCCAGGCCAGGCACCTTAATCTGCAGATGTGTTGGCCATGGGTGGGGCATCGTGAGGGTGGTGCTGGCCCGGGGCGCGGTGTCTGGGCTTTCATGACCGAGAAAGTGCACCTGGGCATGTCATGGCGCAGGTGAGACAGCGTGTCTGGGCACGTGCAGGTGATCCACGGTCATCTAGGCAGCCTGTAGTGGGGCATCTTTCTTAGGCGTGTGACAGGGTGTTATCTTGGGGAAGTAGGAGTGTACAGGCATGCTGCACTAGGCCGAGTCACCATGTGTAGGCATGCACTAGGCCAAGGCACCTTGTCTGGGCATGTCATGGAACTCGGCAGAGGCAGAAATCATCTGGCGACAGAGTAGAGAAAAGCACCATGTCTGGGCGAGCCTGGGGAGCCTTATGGTGTGTCATGGATTGAGGCCGAGGAGCCTTGTTTGTTGGCATGAGAGCACTGAGGCACAGGCAGCATTTTCTGGGCTTGCACACTAGTGGGACATCACCACTGCAGCATGTCTGTTTCCTTGGCGGGGCAGGTGTCTAAAGCACTAGGCCAGGGTCACCTTGTCTGGGCAGTGCTGGGGCACTGGGGCCCGGGAGCCTTTGTGTCAGGCAGGTACTAGTGAGGGGCACGCAGTCATCTGTCATGCACTAGTAGTCACCGTCTGGGCGTCTCTGTGGCGAGAAGGCACCTTGTCTATGCGTGATGATGCGTTGCACTAAGTAGGGAACGCGTATTTAGGCATGTAAACTGGTGAGGCACCGTTTGTGGGAATGCACCTGTTGAGCAAGCGTGTCTAAATGGCGCTAGGTCGAAGGGCATATTTAGGTATGTCATGGCCTTTGGGTCGGGGCTGCGTGTCGACATGGCACTAAACCAAGGCACCTTGCCGGGCGGATCTTGGCTGGCGAGTGCAGTGCCTAAAGCATTAACTGATGAGGCATGCATCAGTCATGGCGATGGCGAGGCAGGTGTTCAGGTGCACTAAGTTTGAGGAACCATGCCTGGAAGCTTGTCGTAGCTTGAGGCTGAGCCTCTTTGTGTTTAGGCGGCACCTGGCGAGATCATGAGTGTTTAGGCTTGCCCACATTATCTTGAGAACATCTTGCTGGGCATGATGGACTCCCGAGGAATTATAGTAGAGGGCATTATGTCTAGGCAATCACTATGCTGAAGCACCGAGTCGAGGAATGGTACTAGGCCGAGGCACCTTTTCTAGGCATGCACTAGGCCGAGTCATCGTGTCTAGGCTTGCACTAGGCGAAGGCACCATGTCTAGGCATGTCATTGCACTGGCCAAGAGGCAGTGGCGGAGCCTTGGCACTGGGCAGGCACCATCTAGGCAAGCACTAGGTACGAACATCGTGTCTGCAGGCAAGAGTACTAGGCCGAGGGCACCTTATCTAGGTATGTCATGGCTGATAGAGCAGGTGTTTAAACATGGCATTGGGGCCAAGGCACGCTGTAGGCATTTCCGCGGCACTGGGCCAAGGCATCGGTGCCTGGAAGGCATGCACTAGGCAGTACATTGCCTTGGCATGTCATGCGATGGCCCGGGGAAACGCAGTGTTTAGGGAATGCACTAGGCCGAGGAACCTGCTTAGGCAGCATCGTAGCTAGGTAGAACACTTGGGTGTACCGACGTACATTAAAGCCCAAAGGTCATCGTGTCTTGGTATGCGGTGGGCGGGCATCTTGCCTAGGCATGTGGTAACACTAGGCTGAGGCCGCAGTGTCTACAGGCATGCATACGGTGAATCAGGTGTGTGCAGGCGCATCGCCTTGGGCAGATCAGGTGTCTACGGCGCCTGGGCCAAGACTTATTGTCTGAGCATGTCATGGCGCTAGGCGAGAACACGTGTCTGAGCAAGCATGGCGAGAAGCGACATGTCTGGGCAAGCACTAGTGAGAAAATTTGCCATCTAGATGTCATGGCGTAGTAGACCGTTCGTGGCGGGGTGGGGCACCGGTCTAAGCATGCACTAGGCTGAGGCGTCTTGTCTTGGCATGTCATGGCACTAGGCCGAGGCACCGTGTCTAGGAAAGCACTAGACCGAGGCACCTTGTCTAGGCATGTCATGGCCTTAGGCCGAGGCACCATGTCTAGGTGTGGTACTAGGCCGAGGAGTCACCGGAGTCTGGCTCGCTAGTGAGGCATCGGCTGGGCATGTCGTTATTATTAACTCTTGGGAGTCTTGTGTCTGTTGTTGTTGCGTTTTTGTTCTTCTTATGGGCACTAGGTCAGGAGTCCTTTGTGTCTGGGCATGCACTGGAAACCAAGGCACCTTGTCTAGGCATGTCGCGCTGGCAGGTAAGGGTGTGTCAGACAGAGCACTGGGCTGAAGCCTTGTACAGAGGCGAGGCACTGGAGCGAAGGGCCCATATCCTAGGTATGTCATGCCAGGCCGAGGCGCAGTTCTAGAAGTGTCTTTGGGGGTGGGGCCGTTATCAGTGTGCTGGGCCGAGGGCATGTTATTCCAAGGCGGAGGGGCACTAAGCAGGCAGCGGTGTCTGGAAGCACTAGGCGAGGGCATGTCATGGCAGTGGCGGGGCACGTCTTGGGAATGGTGCCTGGGCCGAGGTGCCCAGTCTGGGCATGCTGGTAGGTGGTGTTTGGGCACTAGGCGAGGCACCTTATCTCGGCATTTCATTTGCACTAAGATCGGTACTGCCAATGGCTTTGGCATGGCACTAGGCTGGAGGCACCGTGTATGGGCGAAAACTAGGCTAAAGCAGGTCACAGGCAAGCACTAAGTAGGGTACCTTATCTGGGGTATGTCATGGCACTAGGCAGCACCGTTCCTAAGCAACAGCCTTGGGCCACAGGCACATTGCCTAGAGGCGGAGTTCTCACGATATACCTTGAAGCGAAATGCCAGCTGACGCGCCTTGGTATCTTCGGCCCGATAGGCGAGCACTGGGTTGAGCACGCGCCTATGCGAACCTTGCTGGCATGTGATGGCACTAAGTGAGCGATGTGCCAGCGCCGCAGGCCGTCTCAGTGTCGCGGCATGCATTAGAAGTAGAGGCAAACAAGTACCCACGAGGAAGGATGAAAGACTTTGAAAAGAGTCGAGTGCTTGGGGGTGTGGGAGGGAGCGGATGGGGGTGCGGCCCGATGTGCTGGTCGGATGTGGAGCGGCCGGTTACGGTCCGTCGATTGACTCGGGGCGAGAACCGATGAGGTTTGAGAATTTAACAACTGTAGCGGGTTAATAGGCGATACACAGCCAGAGCGTCGTTGTCGATCATGGAATGCGACGCCATGCCTTTTGGCGTGCTTTTGATTTGTGCGCTAATGGCATGACGACCAAACTCCCCATTCGTCCACGTCTTGAAACACGGACCAAAGGAGTCTAACATGTGGTAATGAGTCGACTGGCTTCTAGTAGCTCGTGGGGTAAGGAAGTTGATCGTGGGATCATGGTGTCGTTTTCACGTCGATCGACCTTGATCACCGAGAAGGGTTCTCTTTCGGGACCTAAGATAGTGAACTATGCTGACGGGGCAAAGCCGGAGAAGCTTCGAGGTGGGGCTATGGCGATCTTGGCGTACCGTCGTTCGTCGACTTAGGTATAGGGGCGAAAACTGTCGAGACCATCACGGTGGCGGTTCCCGCCAGGGATTTCCTCAAAGATAGAACAGACCGGTGGCGGGTTCTATCGAGGTAAAGCCAATGATTAGAGGCATGGAGACAACGCCCTCGACACATTCAGAAAAGCTTTAAATTAGTAGGACGACATGGCTAATCTTGTTTGGGCCATGGAATGAGAGCTCCAAGTGGGCCATTTTGGTACTGACGCGTCTTGGGATGAACCCGAGAAGTCGGATTCTGATTACCCAGCTAGCGCTAACCTAGAACCCGATAAAAGTGTTGCTGTTGGTTGATTAAAACGATAGGACGGTGATGAGTCATGGAAATTGAGAAATCGCTAAGGAGTGTGTACTCTTCACGCTGAATCAACAACCTCAAAAATGGATGTGCGTGTGACTGCCAACGACTTCTCCGTAGTTGAGGCAGCGCTCAGCGGTGGTAGGAGGGGCGTGATCGCGTCATATCAGAGCGGCCGGCGAGTCGGTCTTGGATCTTGGTGGTAGTAGCAAATATTCAAATGAGAACTTTGAAGGCCGAGGGAAGGTTCTCAGATGGCACTTGCACATGGGTTAATAAGTCTTAATTTGCGGGGAAGCCCCGTCAGATCTCTCTAGTGCATTATGACATCGAAGAGTCAGTTAACATTCCTAAACCTGGGACGTGTGGTGACAGCAACATTAGGAGTCTAGATCGTCAGGGCCTCAGGAAGAATTATCTTTCTGTAGCCGCCCACCACGGAAGCAGCTCGGTCGGAGGTCCCGGTGTTGAAGAGCACCGCCGCGTCGTGTAGTGTCCGGTCACGTCTCGGCCCGGCCCATGTCGGGAGGACCGAGTGCCCATCGGTGTTTGCCGCGCATCGGCGGGTCTCCAAGGTGAGCGACGCTGGTCGTGGAACAAATGCAGACGAGTCAGCGAAATGGATCCCAGTAACACCGGGAAAGGATTGGCTTTGAGAGTGGAGCGCGGGATCGATCCGAGCCGTCATTTGTCGATGGATTACTCAGGCTGCTCGGTGGAAAGCGAGTCGCCACTTGCCCGATTGGGGGCCGGCTGAGCGACTCCCGGCGCAAACGTTGACTTTCCGAGTGAGTACGGACAAGAGGAGTAAAGCATTTATTAAAATAAACATTAGAATGGTCACTCGCGAATGCTCACGCCAATGTAGTTTTGCGGTCGCTCTCATTGTCAAAGTGAAGAGAATTCATTGGCCCGTACGGTAAAGGGAGTAACTATGACTCTCTTAAGGTGGCAATGCACCGTCTAATTGGTAGCGTGCATGCCAAATCGGATAACGAAGATTCCCAACGTCACATTTATTATCCATGAAACCACAGCCCGAGAGATGGGATTGCGAATCGTGAGGGGAAAGAACGAGCTTGACTCAGTCGACTTTATGAAATGACTTGAGGTGTATGATAAGTAAGGTTTGGCAATGAAGTGAAATACTACTTTTAACGTTATTTTACTTATTCCGTGTAATCGAAGGCGGGAACATCACCGTTTTTACCTAAAGCGCTTTGCGTTGTTCGAGGTGGAAAACATTGTCGGTGGGAGTTTATGTTTGGAAGTGGCGCATCTATTAAAAGATAGCAAGTGTCTAAGATGAGCTCAACGAGAGCAATCTCATGTGTGGAACAAAGGATAAAGCTCGTTTGATTTCCAGTACTGAATCTGAGAGCAGCGGCTGGCTATCCCGATCCTTTAGACCTTGAAGCACATTTAGAGGTGTCGGAAAAAGTTACCACGGGGATAAGCGGCTTATAGCGCCGAGCATTCACTTAGCGTTGCTTTTTGATCCTTCGATGTCGGCTCTTCCTATCATTGTGAAGCAGAATTCACCAAGTGTTGGATTGTTCACCCACCAATAGGGAGCGTGGTAGGTTTAGACGTCGTGAAACGAGGTTAGTTTACCACTACGATGGCGGTGTCTCAACGTAATTAACCTAGTCTGAAGGCAGTTGATTACGCACAATTGGTCATCGCGCTTGGTTAAAAAGCTAATGGCGCGAAGCTACCGTGTTACTTGGATTATGCGCGAACACCTCACCAAAATTGGTCGGGCTGAGAAGCGATGTGTGTGCGGCCGATCAGCCGATTGCCGACCCCTGGTGGGGGCCCTTGGCTAGGAGCACCTCATCATGGTCGAGTCACCGCGTTAATTTGTGTGGTCCGTGTTAAGTATTATTTATTACCCGACGGCAGGTACAAATCCTTTACCCGGTGACTTAAATACATGGCGGTATTATAGCGGCGAGTGAAGCTTGCGCCACCATCATTTGAATTCGACCCTATGTCGCTCGATTCGTCCCTCACTTGATAGATTCACTCACAATTTCCTTTTACCCTTCTTTTTTGTGTCTTTGACAAGAGGTTCTTGAACGTTCCCCGAGGTGGTACCCCCCCGACCGTTTAACACATCTTTCGGTAGATGGCAAAGGAATATGGAAAAAAAATCTAAAGGAAATAACAATCGATTGCGGTGACGATTGCCTTGGCGATTCATGGCGTGAGCAAGCGAATTACATACCTAAACAAGCCAGGCTATGCCATGGTGCCTCCGGTAGTGTGGTCCATTCCTTATACATGTTGCCTCGATCTATGTGGAGGCGGATTTCAAAGGAATGGTGTAGTTTCCTCGTGCCAGACCATTGCATGTCACATAGGCCTCATGCGCTCGCTTGAAGCTTAAACCTTGCGGTGCTCGGCCCGGTTCAGCGGCATGCTAGAAGAGTGCTTGACGAGTACCATGCTGACCGGTGCCTCGGCATAGTGCCATGATATACCTAGACGAAAAAGTTGCGCCGGGTCTGGTGCTTTCCTAGACCGCGGTGCCTCGGCCTGAGTGCGGTGGTACGCCTAAGCGATGTGCGCGGCATAATTATGCTTGAACGGGGTGCCGGCAGTGCCATGACATATCTAAATGAGGTGCCTCGGTAGTACTTGCCCTGAACCTGGTGCTTTGGCGCTGGTACCGTACTGAACATGGTTCTTCGGCCTAGTGCCATGCCTAACCATGTGCACCGGTCTAGTCTTGATGACGCTTTCTAGACAAGGTGCGCCGCTGAAAGTGCATCTGAACACGGTGACTCGTCCTAGTGCATGCTAGACAAGCCTCAGGCCTGTTCCGTACTGATGAACGGATGCTGTGCCTCGGCCTGGTACAACATGCCTGAGACAAGGTGCCTGGGTTTTGGTGCTTTCTTGGGCAGTGCCTCGATTACAGTGCTTTCCTGAACGATTGCCTCGGCTTTGGTACATGACATGCCTGAGCAGATACACCGGCTGTTTTGCCTACAAGGCAGTGTCACCGACCTAGTGCCATGCCAAGGTGCCTGGCTAGTGCACTGACATACCTGATAAAGTTCTTGGCCTAAATATTTTACCTAGACATCTTTGCTTCGGCCACAATTAGCACCTGACACGGGTCCTCGGCCTATTTCTATGATAAGCCTTGACAAGGTGCCTTTGCCTAGTACATGCTAGACAGGCGTGAGCCTGGCGATTTTGTACTGACACGGTGCCTGACCCTTCATCGACACATGCTGACAAGACCACCGACCTAATGCACGCCTAGACACCATAACTCAGCCTAGTGCATGCCAAGACACGGTGCCACAGCCTAGTGTCATGACATTCCTAGACAAGGAGCCTTGGCCTAGTGCATGCCTAGATAAGGTGACTCGGCCTGGTGCCTTGCTGAGTACGGTGCCTCGGCCTAGTACAGAAGAACACATGTCTAGGCAAGATGGCTCAGCCTAGTGCATGCTGAACAGTGAGCTAGGCTGAGTGCATGCGCGAATACGATTGCCTCGGCCTAGTGCCATGACATGCCTGAGCCGCGTAGCTGTGCGCCTAGATAAGGTGACCAGGCTGGTGCATGCCTAGACCTGCCTCGAAGCGCTTGTGCTTTGCCTCTTTGTACTAGGCAAGGTGCCTTCGCCTAATGAAATACTGACACATGGTGTTTCCGGCAGTGCATGCCTAGACACGGTGCCTGGCTGTGCCATGCTGAACCTGATGCCTCGGCCAGTACCATGACATGCCTAGACAAGGTGCGCCGGTGGTAGCCTGGGCAAGGTGCGCACCGGTCTGGTGCTTTTTCCTAGACCGCGATTGCCTCGGCCTGGGGTTGTGAGCGCCAGGCAATATGCGAGCCGGTGCCATGCTTGAACCACGGTGCACCGACTGGTACCATGACATACTAGATAAAGGTGCCTCGTCGTAGTGCTTGCTAGACAGAGCTTAGCCTGGTGCTTACACCTGAACATGGTGCTCGGCCTGGTGCCATGCCTAACCCGCAGTTAACCTCGGTCTTGTGCAGTAAACATCGTAGACAAGGTGCCTTCGCCTGGATTTTCTGTACTGGTACGATGACTCGGCCTAGTGCATGCCTAGACACAATACCTCGGCCAGTACCATGCCTAGACACGGTGCCTCGGCCTAGTGCCATGACATGTAGAAAAGGTGCCTCGGTCCTGGTGGCTTTTAAGCACGGTGCCTCGGCCTGTGCCATGACATGCCTAGAAGGCGCCACGACCCTGTGCATGCCTAGGGCGATTGCCTTAGCTGGTGCAAACCCCAGAAAGCGGTCTGCTCGGCTGTGCCCAGCCCGACACACACCTAGATAAGGTTCTTCGGCCTAGTGCTTTTCTACACATGGTGCTTCGGCCTAGTGCTTGCCTAGACACGGTGCCTCGATCTAGTGCCATGACGTACTGAAACCGAGGAGCCGCGAAAACTGGTTCGCTTCAACACAGACACGGTGACTGAGCCTGGTGCGTGTTTTGAACCACGTGCCTCGGCCCGATGCAACACATGCTGGTGAATTGCGCTGCCTAATGCATGCGCACAGACAGTGCCGCCGACCTAGCATGCCTAGACACGATGCCTCAACCAAGTGCTATGACATGCCTAGACAAGGTGCCTTGGCCCGGTCATGCCTGAATACACGGGGTGACTCGACAGTGCGTGCCTGAACACGATGCCCGCGACTGAAATACTAACTGCTGCTGACCGAGATGCTCGACCTAGTGCGCCTGAACCGCGGTGACTCACGACGGTGCATGCCTAGACACGGTGCCTGGTAAGTACCATGACATGCCTGAGCGGTGCACAACAGTGCATGCCAAGATAGTGACTCGTGCAGTGCGGCCACTGGGCTTACGGTGCCTCGGCCCTTGTTCCGCCGACATGACTAGATAAAGATTACGCCTTTCATGCCCCGCTGAACCGCGGTGCCTCGGCCTGAGTGCCAACACATGCGGAGCAAGATACGCCGACTAATACGTGCCTAGACCGGTGATAAAGCCCTGGTGCATACTGAAACGCGATTGCCTCCAACCAAGTTCCACGCCAGGCTATGCCGACGAGGTGCCTTGGCGTTGCATGCCTAGATGAGTGACGGCTGGTATGCTGAACACGTGCCTCGACTGCAAATGCCAACACATGCCTAGGCAGGTGCTGTTCTGGTACGTACTGAACCGATGACTTAATTACAGCATGCTTAGACACGATGCTGGCTTAGTACCGCCAGCCCGGCTAGACAAGGTGCCTGGCTTTGAGTGCATGTACCAAGATAAGGTGACTCGGCGGTGCATGCGACCGGTGCTGACGCTGTGCCGAACATGACGAACAAGGTGCAGCACTTCGCGTGCCTGGGCTTCGATGACAGCGAGTGCATGCCGCGCCGACCACGGTGCCTCGGCCCTGGTACGCTGCTTGAGCCACGGTGCCTTGGCCTGGTGCCATGACATGCCTAAGCGATGTGCCTTGGCCCGGTGCTGTGCTTAAGACACGATGCCTCGACCTGATGCTTTGCCCTGAACATGGTGCTTAAAGCCTAGTGCCTAGAAATGAATTGCCTTTCGGCTTAGTCGTGCACGAGCGGTGCCTGTCTAGTGAAATGACATGCCTAGACGAGGTGCCGCGTACCGCCTGGTGCATGGCTAGACACCCGATTAAGCTCCGGCTGGTGCATGCCTAGAAATGGTGCCTTGGCCCTGGTACCATGCTGAACGCGGTGCCTCGGCTGGTGCCCAGCGACATGCCCTGGGCGGGGTGCGCCGGTGCAGTGGCGACCTGGAACTTCGGTGCTCGACTGTGCCGCCACAACCGCCAAGACCAGATGCCTTGGCTGGTGCAATGCCTAGGAAGGTGCCTCGGCCTAGTGCCATGCCTAGAATCGGTGCCTCGGCCTAGTGCCATGACATAGATAATGTTCTTCATTACAATTGCCCCCACCGGAACATATTAGCCGGCTGGTGCTTACTGAATCTGATTACCTCGGCCTAGTGCCCATGACATGCCTAGACAAGGTTGCAGCTAGTGTATGCAGACCGTGGATGACGCGGCCTAGTGCATGCGCTGACACGTTACGACTAATGCCAGCATGCCTAGGCAAAGATACGCCGACCTAATGCATGCACGAACCACGGTGACTGCGGCACAGTGCATGCACACAGGCGCGGTGCCTACGACCTAGTTCCGTGACAGTACCACCGGAAAACGAATTCGCAGGCTGGTGTATGCTGGGTAAGGTGACCGACTGGTGCGTGCGCTGAACACGGTGCGTGACGCTTGGCGCACTACATGCGAACCGGGTGCCTTACGCCTCGCGCGTACCCGCAGACACGGTGACTGAGCTGGTCGTACTGAACCTGATTAACCGACTGGTACCGCAGCGTACCTAGACACGGTGCGCCCGATTTGACATGCCTAGATAGGTGACACCGGCCTAGTGCGCTGACAAGACCACGGTGCCTCGGCTGGTATACCCTAGACAAGGTGGCTCGGCCTAGTGCATGTTGCTGAACCACCGATTGCCTCAGCCTGGTTCCATGACATGCCAAGAGGCGGGTTCCTCGGCTTCCAGTGCATGCTAAACGATTAGCGACAGTGTTTGGAAAAGACACGGTGCCTCGGCTGGTGCCATGCTGAGCCACGGTGCGCAGATTTTGATCTGCAATGATATCGTGAACAAGGTGCCTTACGCCTGGTGCATGCCTAGATCTGGTATTCGACTGGCAGTGCGTACGCAGACCTGAAAAGCCTGAGCTGGTACCGGTAACACGATTGCCTTGGTCTAGTGCAATGGCATGCCTATACAATGTGCCTCGGTCTAGTGCTTTCCTATACACGGTGCCTCGACAAGATGCCTCGGCTTTGAGTGGTTACAAGGCGGTGCATGGCCCGGGTTACGATATAGAAAGCGATTGCCTCGAAGCAGTGCCATGAAAAACCTAGATAAGGTTCTTCGGCCTAGTGCTTGCCTAGATATGGTGCTTGACCTATTGCTTACTGAAAGCGGTGCCTCGGTCAAATGCGGGGGCGTACACAGACAACCTTACGCTGACCTATGGTGCATGCACCTAGACACGTGTTTCGACTAGTGCGTACTGGACATGGCCTGATATTAGTAGACACATGCTGAAGCAGATTGCGGCCTAATGCTGCATGCACATGATGGGTGACTCGACTGGTGCGTACCACTAGACACGGTAGTCCCGGGCTGATTCATTTCTTACCGACCTAGTGTATGCCTAGATAAGGTGCCTCGACCTTATGCATGCATACGGTGCCTCGACCTTGAGCCGTACATACTAGACAACGTGCCTTCGCCTAGCAGCATTGCCTAGACACGGTGTTTCGGCTGTGCATGCCTAAATCGGTGCCTCGACAGTGCCAAGCCAAGACCGCGGTCACTCATTTCGTGCGCCTGCGATGCCGGAACAAGGTGCCTGCGGTCTAGTGCTTTTCGTAAACCCGGTTCCTCTGCCCTGAGCAATGTGCCTTGGCCCGGTGCCATCTTAGACCTTTGTGCCTCGGCCTAGTGTGACATACCCTAGATAAGGTGCCTTGGCACAGTGCTTAAACCGCGATTAGCACCCAGCTGGTCTTGCCTAGAGATGGTGCACCGGCCTGTGTCGTAGCAACCACCAGTGCCTCTTGTCTAGTGCATTGACATTCCTAGACAAAAGTGCCTTCGCATAGTGCATTCTAGACACGATTACTGGAATTTTAGTGTATGCACGAACCGAGTTGCCTCGCTGCGCCATGCTACACAAGGTCTCACTGGCCTAGTGCCATGACATGCCAAAGATAAGGTGCCTCGGTCCCTAGTGCTTTCCACCCGACGCTCGGTTCTTGACTAGTGCCATGACTTGTACTACATAAGATCACTGACTGTTTATGCCACAGGGCAGTGCTCCAACCCAGTGCCATGCACAGAAATGATTGCCTCGGCTGGTGCCATGACATACCCTAGATAAAGGTTCTTCGGTTTGGTACTTCCCTTGACATAGTGCTTACGCCGAACACCTAGACACGGTGCCTCGGCTTTAGTGCCGCTGACATGCTGAATGGGAGCACGGGCCTGAGTGCATGCCTCTGAGAAGGTGGCTCGGCCTGTGGTGCATGCTGAACCGTGCCTGAGCTGGTACGAAACACGTACTGAAGCCCAAATGCCTGGGCGAGTGCGCTGACTGAACCACGGTATTTCGGCACAGTTCTTTCCCCGAACCGCGGTGGCTCGGCTGGAAATGCAAGTGACATGCACAAAACGAGTGCCTTGTCCTGTAGAAAAGATAAGGTTTTTCGACCCTGGTGTACCTAGACACGTTGCGCGCGATGTGTGCCATGACATGCCTAGACAAGGTGCAGCCGCCCTAACTGTGCTGGTGCGAGTGGCTTGGCCTAGGTGCATGCCGACACGTGCCTCGACTGGAGCACCATGCTTGAACCGGTGCCTTGGGTTAGTGCTGCATGACGTACCTAGACAAAGTGCCTCGGTGCGTGCTAAGACCACGTTTTCCTCCGGTCTAGTGCCTTGACCAACCTATGGCAATGTGCCTTGGCCTATTATTCTTTTGAACCACGGTGCCTACGACTGGAGTGCCGCGACATGCTGGAAACGAGGTGCCTTGGTCTAGTTCTTTCCCAGACACGATGCCTCAGCCTAATGCCTTGAAATGCTACAAACCAGGATACCTCGACTAAATCTGGAGCTTCAAGGCGAATTTGCCTCAACGTGTGCCACAAAGCGCGTTTTCGGCCTATAGTGCCGCATACCTAGATAAGGTTCTTGACTGTCTTGCACAAACATGTGGTGCCGGCTGATGCATGCCTGAACACGATTGCCTCGGCCTGAAGTACCATTCTTGAACAGTGCCTCGACCTAATACCATGGCATGCCCTAAACAAAGGGATGCCTGGGTCTAGTGCTTTCCCGAACACGATACTAAGAGACTGTGCGCGAAATGCTGAACAGGATGCCTCGGCTGATACATGCCAAGGCAGTGCTGTTTGATCGTACTTTGAAAGCGGTGCCTCGACTGAGTGCCATGAAAAACGCTACCTAGATAATTTCTTTGGCCCTAATGCTTGCTAAACATGGTGCTTAGGCACAGTGCATCACGAACCGGGGTGCCTCTGGCCTGGTACCATGCTTAGATTCTGATTGCCTTGGAGTTAGTGCCATGACATGCCTAGGCGAGGTGCCTCGGTCTTCTTTTCCTAGGCACGGTGCCTGAGCCTGGTGCGGTGAGCTACCTGGGCTGTGTGCGCGGCTGGTGCCATGCTTGAGCGCGATTGCCTCGGCTAGTGCCATGACATACCTAGATAAGGTGCTGCGCCGACCTGGTGGCACCTGGAGCCGCGGTGCTTTGGCCTGGTGCGCAGACGCGTGCCTCGACTCCAGTGCCATGCGCAGCCGGTGCGCCGATTACAGTGCGATGACATACCCTAGGCGAAGGTGCGCCAGCCTGGTATCTGGGCGGGGTGACTGGCTGGTGCGTACTAGAAAGCGGTGCCTGCGACGGTACCATGTCTGAACCGCGGTGACTTCGGCCTCGTGCCGCCCAGACAAGGTGCCTCGATTACGAATGCTTTCCCGAGACACGATCTCGGCTAATGTTTTTGAAATGCACAGACAAGATGCCTCGGCCCTGAATGCATGCTAGGAAGCGATTGCCTCAACCCAATGCATGCCTAGAAGCGATTGCCGCAGGCCTAGTGCCATGACCTACCTAGATAAGGTTCAGCCCGGCCTGGTGTGCCTGAACATGGTGCTTGAAGCAGTGCTTGCTGAACCGTTCTGATCACTGATTCCATGACAAGCCTAGACAAGGTGCCTTGACCTAGTGCATGCCTGGACACGGTGACTAGGCCTAGTGCATGCCTAGACACGGTGCCTCGGCCCAATGCCAACACATGCCTAGGCAAGATGCCTCGACCTAATGCATGCTTAGACATGGTGACTCGGCCTAGTGAATGCTGAACGGTTCCTCGACTAGTTCATGACATGCCTAGATAAAATGCCTGGCCTAGTTCATTCTGAGATAAAAGTGACTCGGCCTAGTGCATGCCTAGGCAGTTCCCTCGACCTTGTACTGTACTATGCTGAACAGGTGCGCCGCTTCGCATGAAGCTGGAACCGTTGTTTGGTCGGTGCCGTACTGAACCTTGCTATGGAAAGCAGCGCCGCGACATGCACAGACGGTGCGCTAACGGTGCGCCTTCAGAATAAGGTATTTCGACCCTAGTGCGCCACCACGAACCGCGGTGCCTGACTAGTACGACATGCCTGGCGGCGTGTGCACCGGCTGATGACATGGTGACTCGACCTGGTGCGCCACTGACCGCGATACCCTCGGCCTAGTAACCGCGATACCTAGGCAGGTTCGCCAGCACAGTGCATGCCTAAGCTCTGGTCGCGTCGACTCTTTGCCATGACATGCCGCGAGTGCCTGAGCTGCGTGCCGGCGTGCTAGACAAGGTGCCTGGCCTAGTGCATGCCAAGATAACGTGACTGGCTAGTGCCTGCCTCGGCAGTTACCTCGACCCGTACGCGCGACATGCCTAGACAGGTGCGCTGCGCGTACGGTTGTTGACTCGACTAGTGCATGCTGACGAGTGCCTCGACCTAGTACCATGCTTGAACCGTTGCGGCAGCTAGTGCCATGGCATGCCTGAACAGATTTTCGGTCTGGTGCTTTCCTGAACCGCGTTCGCCGACTCTTCGGTGTTGCCCCTTGGCGGTGTGCGTGGCCTAGTGCGAGCTTAGACACGGTGCCGCCGGCTGGTGCCGCGTGACATACCCTAGATAAGGTCTTTCGACTGAGTGCTTGCCTAGACGGTGCTTTAGCTAGTGCTTGCTGACGATACTGAACCTAGTGCCATATTTTGCCTTTGTGCCCTGGTCTGATGCGATGACATGCTAAACGAGGTGCCTTGGCTAGTGCATCCTGAACCACGGTGACTCGGCCCTAGTGCATGCCTATAAACGGTGCCTCGGCCTAGTACCATGTGCCAAGACCGAACACCCTTCGGCCCTAGTGCCGCGGCGCTGCCTAGACAAGGTGCCTCTCGGTCTAGTGCTTTCCGAGACACGGTGCCTCGGCAGTATGCCTAGGAGCGGTGTCTCAACCCACGATGCCATGCACAGAGCTTGATGCCTCGGCTAGTGCCGTGACGCACTGGAATGGGTTGTTCGGCCTATTCTTGCTAAACATGGTGCTTAGGCTGGTGCTTGCCTGAACCACGGTGCTCCCGGTCCTAGTGCCATGACATGCCTAAAGGGTGCATAGCCTAGTGCATGCACGGACACGGTGAATAGGCTGGTGGGCCTGGTGCAGTGCTCAAGGCCTGTGTTATCTGGAATCAGGTGCTGAACGGGTGGCCGCTGCGCGTACTAGACCGCCGGTGATGAGCCTGAGTATGCTAGACACGGGGTGCATGACTGTACCATGACTTGCCTGAACCACGATGCCTTGGCCTGGTGCATGCCTAAATAAGGTGACTCGACTTAGTCGTTTAGACGACATGGTCGCGTCGTAGTACCAACACATGCCTAGGCATCATACCTCGGCCTAGTGCATACTTAGGCACGGTGCCTCAGCTAAGTGCCATGACATGCCTAGGTGTCACACCCCTTATTTATCTGATGAAATTTCACCTTACGGATGTAGATGCTAACTCTTTTGTGACCTTCCTCGCAATTGTCTCTGAAAGCAATGTATAAGACACTAGTTTTGAAATGATCCCAACTTGTGTGCAATAAAAGCGTCAATTGTAGTGCACTTCTCAGCTTACAGATATTACAAAATACGGAAATTAGGCACATTCTCTAGCCCAATAAGTTAAATACATCATTTTACCTGAACTTTGGTGTCTATTGCCAACCTTTTGACTCTTCCCAATGGTGCCAATTCCATACCCTGTTTGATTTAGATGCTTCTTTTTCCCATATTCAAATAAACCAACAGTGATGTTTGAATTGAAATACGCTCTCTTTTTCAGAATTCAAACTCCCACTATTTCATAAAGTGCCACGTCCATATGCTACCTGCACCTCTGCTTTGGTCCGTAGTATCTTACCATACCACTATAGACTGCCTTATTGTTTGTGGGTTTCACAGATCTAAGACATTCTCTGAGGCCCTTGCATCGACCAACAAGCTTAGCATCCCGAGGGGTAAGCAAACCTCCCCCTCCCGATGCCGGCCGCGTATTAACTTTAGATAGTCTGCGTGCCCCTTCAAGCGCTACGATTTTACATCCAGCTCCCGTGTAGCCTCGATTCAAGCGCCTTTCCAGCAGGTAATCGGTCCGTCGATTCTTTCTACTTGCCCCCATGGTTCTGTGATTCAGAATCTTCTCCGCCCCTTTATCAAACTGCTTCATAACGAGGAGATGCGTTTACTTGTACCCTTCACGGTTCATCTTCGACATAAGGCTTAGCCCGACATGGAATGTCGGATGCCCAACCGATCTTCGAGCAACTTCCGGCGCTGCGGCGACTTCTCCACTTTCTTGATCACCTCGAAAAGGCCTGACAGGGATCAGCCACCTGCAAGAACTTACACGCTTTCAACTTTTCCATTCTACAAGGGTTAGTTTACGCCTTATCTCCAATCTGAAATTCCGGCGCGAGTCTATGGCGACCCGGCCTGCTTCTTCATTGATCTAGCCTTCTCAAGGCTTTCCAGGTGCCTCATCGAACATCTCACATGCGGAAATGCTTCAATCCCACGTATGTGTTGCGAGGGCTATACACTAACCATTGCTGCCATCTAATGGGGTTCAAGGCTTGCCAACCCATAGCCCAGCTCAAGGGGCTCATCACTGTGTTGAGCTTCTCCTGAGATTATGCCCCTGAGCGGTGCTCCAAGCAAAATGCACCCGGTTTGTGTAGCCATCACATAATGCCTCAAGTATTCTTCCAACAGTGCATTAATCCCTTTGATTACGCCCATACGAGATGGTTTGTTGTGAAAGCTGCTACGAACCTAAGAGCTTGAAAGAGTTCCACCCAATCTGTAGATACGTATCCGGTCGGCGACTATGTCATAGGCAAACCAATGTTTCACCACATGGTAAGAAAAGCAGTTATTTGCCTGCTTCTCGCGGGCGTGGCTCACGTGCGCTACAAAAGACCCGTCTTTGAAACCGATCAACCATGACAAAGATGAGTTTACTCACGGGCCGCAGAATCAAATGAAATCCACACGGAGCGCTTTGCCATGGCTTTTACGGTATGGGGAAGGCTGCGACAACCCGCCGTCTTTTTCTCCGGTCTTGTCCGGCGCGCCTGATGCGGGCCCTGCATGCGCTGTGCGTCCTCTGACCCGGCCAGCCGGATACGGGCGGCAATGCCATGGTTATCTGCGGACCATGCTGCACTTAGCATGCTAGGTTTCTTTGCGACTCTCTCGCCGATTCGCACATCGAACGCGAGCTTGCCTCTTTTGAACACAAGGAGATCACTTTCCCTTTGTGCCTTATGGTTTCCCCCGTTGAAGCTTCGCGCCACTGGTTTCTCATAGCCAACATCAAGTCCTGCAACCTTCTTGATCCGCTCATTGAAATCACACAGATGCAGCTTCAAATAAAAATAATGATACTAGGCCACCACGCTTTTTCAGTAGTGCATCAGCTCTGATGTTGTCGCTACAGACGGTGCGACCACTCAAAAATTAAACTCGGTCGGGAACTCTTGCAGCGGGCTTGCCATTGTCTTAAAGAAGTGTTTGCCACATTATCTGTCTTATTAAAAATCCACAGGGAGGTAGTGCCTCCCATTGTTGCAGTGATTGCACTCTGTTTGTCATTTTCTCATGCATTGAATTATGTATTCTGCCCCATTCGGTTTAAGACTCTCAAATGCCGGTGTGCTTCACCTTTTGAGACTCCTGGGGCCTTGTCAGAAACATCGGTCGAGCGAAGGGAAGGTCAGTTAATTATTGCAAAGCTGGTCTTTGGAGATGGCTTGTTTGAGGCTTTAAAAGCCATCAGGCACTCATATCGAATTATTTTTCGGTCTTTCTTTACTTAAATCTGTCAATGGAAGACAATATTTGAGTAGCCCTTTGTAATGAATCTCTATGGTAGTTTGCTAATCCAGGAATGACATGACTCTATCACTTTGGTAGGGCTGTGGCCAATGTCCGATCCACAGCTTACCTTTCTTTCATCCATCAGAATATGGCCTTCCAGCGATTTATGACCCCGAATGTGATCTGCTCCCTTACAAACGCTCGCACTTCTGCATTCACCTCAGGTTGTGTTCCTAAAATTCTTTGGAACACCTTTTTCAAGTGCATCTCGTGCTCTACTTTAGAGTCACATTTGTACACTACAATGTCATCCTAAATAGACAACTTCTGGCACATGAGATAGTCAAGCGGTCAATCGTCATTCATTAAAATTCTACGAGTGTTGGGCATTTGTGAGCCCAAATGGCATTACAAAAAATTCATATGAACCATAACGAGTTACATGGTTTTGCCTCTCATCCTGCCTTCGCGATCGGACTTGCAGTAGCCGATCTTAGAGTCGATTTGTGTAATCTGAGCCTTTTGCAATCATCAAACGAGATTCGGCGTAAAGGAATGGTGCCATTTTGCGTCGATTACGCCATTGAGGGCGTCAATCACGTGCGCAATGATCATGTAAACATACGAACGAACGGTCGCAAATGGAGCCACACGAGAATACGGATCGTCGTTGTCGACCAACTCTTTCAATGTTTCTCGAGTTCGACAGTGCCAGAGCATGGAGTGAGGACTTGGGCGGGAGGTTTGGCCCAGCGCTGGTCGACTTGTGATCAATGGGTCTTGGGGAGGGCTTTAAGCGGCTTGGAGGCATGATGTCTACGAAGTCCTTTATTATCCGACGCGATCGAGGAACCGGCATCTATGTCCTTCATGGATTTCCACCAAAGTCGCAAGTATATCTCTTGCCCCCTCTTAAGCCTTTCTTGATTGAAGGGCGACACCATCTTGGCGCACCGACTTCCTGCGCCATTCCTTTCCACGAGCGCCATGAATTTGTTCTCCTCTAAATCATAAGTCACGGATGAGAATCGGGCGCAGACTTGAGGAAAAATCAATCCCAGTTAGATTGAAATCATCAATAAACATATAGTAAATTCATTTACCCTTCCATTCACCAACTTGGTAAGGTTATCCTTGGTAATACTGTATCCTTTGTGCCTTACTGTTCCTTTTTGATCATTTGTCATCATCTACCGGTTTGGGATCAAGTCGGAGGCTTCAACACGGTTACCTTGGTAATGTGTGGCACCATTGTCTACCATCAAACTTGCACCGGGATCCATTAGCGGCATGGTGTGCATCAAGTTTTCGTGGTTGGTTCTCGCGTGATTGCATTAAGTAATTCTGAAAGGATTCGCTCGGAGGGTCGTCTGAATCGATCTTGCTTGTCATCTGGCGAGCACTGATTTTTCCTTCTTGGGGCGGATCTTTGGCGGTGAGAGCCGTACAAATGAAGCATCCATAGTTTGGTTACATCTGCTACCCACAAGGGTGTGGTTGTCTCCACGGGTTTCATTTTCTGACCTTCTTGGTTCCTTCCGACCGACCTTCTTGATTGAATGAAGTCTCGACTTGCCTTCGCCCGCTATCATCTTGGACTTACATGGTGTTGATGGTATTGCCCGTCTTGTGATCCATGACGATCCGTTCGCCGACCAGCGGTCGGTCCACGGGAACTCTATCTCATGGATTACATCGTGCCCGATGGCAATCGAAATAAAGTTGAATAATTTGTCCTCATTGGACATGTTCGATATCAACATGATGGAACTAAATTCCTTCATATTCCCTCAACGAACGGTATTATTCAACGCTTCAAGGATTCTCTTGCAAGCCGGGCAATTCTTGGTAGGAATTTATTCCTTTAGTTCCCTCTTGAGTCTCCTAGGTATGTCAGGGCCTTCAGTTTGCATCATCTCCCATCGAAATTATTGCCTCCATAATTTTGCATCACCATATATGAATTTTGTACTAAGTTGTAAGATTCCATTTACTATCGTTTTATGGCGACCTTGAGCCTTCCCGCATGTCGCAAGGAGATTTTCCAATTCCGCCAGCATTCCTCGCACCCCAGGCCGCCCAGGTTCCGTGATACCTTCTTTAGGCCTGACCTCTTTTTAGGATTATGATTTACGCTATAGTTGCGCATCACATTTTCGGCGTCAATGCGTAGATCAGTTTGAAACATGATCGATTCCCATATTTATCGCTGGCCTCCATCGATTGCGCTGCACTTCAAACTCGTTTTTCATTTAGATGCACCGTCTCTGATCTGATCTCTTCATCCTCGAGGCCAATCTCAGCAGCGTTCAGCGGAACATCGTTACCAGATCGTTCCCGACCATCTTTTGATGCTCTGATACCACTTGTCACACCCTTGATTTATCCATTGAATTTTCTACCATACGGATGTGCGGTGCTAACTCTTAACCAACCTTTCCTCACGGTGTCTCTGAAAGCGATGTATAAGACACTGGAATTTAAAGGAAATGATCTGACATGATAAAGCGTAATGATCGCGATTGCACTTCTCAGCATATAAGATATTACAAAATGTCTGAGGAAATTAAAACACTCTCTAACTCATCAGAGATTAAGACTACATCCTTTTATAGACTTTGGTGTCTATTGTAACCTTAGTGACTCTTCCCAGTGAGGGTGCCCATTCCTCCTTGTTTGATTAAGATCACATCTATACAAATCAGCTCAACAGTGATGTTTGAATTTGAATAAACTACCGTTTTCAAATTCAAACTGCATATATTTTCCATGATTACATATCATCATAATCTATCATGGACCTCACGCTGGTCGCAGTATCTTACCATGCACCACCATGGGTTGCTTGTTTATTATTAGGTGCCTCATGAATTACAGGCATACCTATGAGGCCCCCTTGCATCCGACGACAAGAAGCAGGCATCAGGGGGTAACTAGGCAGGTTCCTCAGCTGATGCATTCCTAAACATTGTGCCTGCGACTCTTTGTGACATGCGGCGGGTGCCTCGGCCTGAGTGCATGCCTAGGCGCGGTGCCTCGACCTAGTGTTGAGCTACCTAGGCAGGTTGCCTTGGCCCGATCTTAGCTTGGGCACGATTGCCTCGGCCTAGTGCCGTGACATGCAAAATAAGGTGCCTTGGCCTGGTGCATGCCTGAACAGGTGCCTCGGTCTAATACCCGACACATGCCTGGGCAAGATGCCTGCGACCCCGGTAAATGCCTAGACAGGTATTCAGGCACAGTGCATGCCTGGGCCAGATGCCCCTCGACCTCGTGCCGCCTTAACATACCTGAACAGGTGCGCTTGGCTGGTGCATGCCTGAATAAGAATTTGACTCGGCTGGCGGCCTAGACACGGTGCCTTGGCTGGCGCAGCACATGGCTGAGCCAAGATGCCTCGACTAGTGCATGCCCTGAACGGTGACGGCCTGGTACAAGCCTGGGCAGTGCCTCGGCCTAGTGCCGCATGAGCATGCCTGAGCGAGGTTCATGGGCCTGGTGCCGCCATGAAAACGATGCCTTGGCTTCCCTACCATGACACATGTCAGGCGGGGATGCTCGGCTGTGAGAGTCACGCCACCTGGGCGCGGGCCTCGGCCCTAGTGCCGTGAATGCCTAGGCAAGTTGCCTTGGCCCAGTGCAAAACTTAGACACGATGTCGACTAGTGACGCATGACGTACGAAATAAGGTGCCCTCGGCCCCTGCCCAGCACATGCCCTGGGCAAGATGCCTCGACTGTCGTACCTAGACACGGTGACTCTAGAGGCCTTGTTCATGCCTGAACCTGCGATTCCTCGGCTAGTACCAGCAACACATGCCTAGGCAGTACCAAGATTTGGAGTGCATGTGCCTAGACATAGGTAACTTCATTTGGAGTGCATTACCTGAACACGGTTCTCGACTTTAGTGCCATGACATGCATAGGCAAGTTCCTTCAACCTAGTGCATGCCTAAAGCGTGCTCAACCTCGACGAGGAACATGACAAGCGAGGTACCTACGCCTAGGCATGCCGAAACGGCGTGTCCACCCTACTCGCCTCATAAATCCCCTCTGCCCAATCATATGAAACTTCTTAAAGGCTCAAAGAGAGTGAGATATAACAGATGTTCTGAACTGGAGTCTTGTGTGGAAGAATTGTGGAAGGAGATCATCCTAGGTTCTTCTAGAACCCTCTTGTACATATATTATTATAATAGAATATTCTAGAATTCTCTAGTTTGTGGGAACCTTCAAGGTTCTACACACTTCCATAGGTAATATATATAAGGAGGTGAGTGGCCTCATTTGCAAGAATAACTTGAGAACCAAGCCAAGAAACTCCAAAGCAACCTTAAAAAAGTCATTCTTCAATAAAGAGCTTTCTTCCTTTCCAAGTCATTCCTCTTAAAGTTCTCTTAAGCCTTAGCCAGTGGGTAGAGCCCAGGAGCTAGTAAGCAAGACAGAGTGGGAGGTGACTTAGTGGCATCAGGGCGAGTTGTCTAGTACCGCCGCGGACTTAAGCGGAGAGACTGAGTAGTGGCGGTTGGTATCGAGCTTAGGGTGTGATGTGTGGAATTACTTGGAGGATACAATGTCAGGGCTCATGTGAAGGATTGGGTGCAAGTCAGGGAAGGGACCCGAGAGACCCTCCGTGAGGGAGGGAAGAAGGACAAGTGATCCTCTCACGATCTTGTTGATCGGGTAACGATTAAGGAATCATGATCGCGGTTCTAAAGGTGGGAGTGGACCTCGTGGAGGCGAGCATGGAAAGGTAGTGGAGGGATCTGAGGTGCGGATCTTGGACCTTCAAAGGGAGGGATCTATGTTTCATGAGTCTGATGATATCATGAGGAGTTTATGAAGAGGTCCTAGACAGACATGCTCGCAAGCTTGAGTCAAGAGTGGAGGTCTTGACTGACAGAAGAGATAAGGCAAAAGGTGGCCATTTATGAAGCAGCGTTGTCGGCTCGGGTTATGGCAACCCATGAGGCGCCAAGGGTGGAAGTCTTGAAGCCACACACACACCTTCCTTTGAGAGAGGGATGCTAAGGGCTTGATAAATGCACCTTGGCACATGGAAAGATATTTTGAGGCAATAGCGCCTTCGACGCGAGGCTACTAAGGTCACATACTATTTACTTTCTATCTGCGACAATGCTACTCATGGTGGCGTCTCAGGTTTTGGATATAGAAAAGGACTATGCACTATAGACACGTGAGCTGATTTCAAAAGAGAAATCAAAAGCACTTCTACCCCGGTGATGTATTACATGGCACAGAGAGTAATCAGGCACCTTTAATAATGATCATCCTGCACAATTATGTCAAGGGGAGTTCTTCCCTAATGCTTCGAGGTAGCCTGGATATGAATGAGAATGATTTCTTCAACTTCACGGAGAACCCACAAGGTCAGCCGAGTAAGAGTTGAGGAGATCGGGTATCCAACACTTAGCCACGGCCATGGCAGTAGCGGAGTCTCTCATGGATTTTCGAAGGAGATTCGCCCTCAAATTCAAGATATTTTCAAGGGTAAATATGTCAAAGGTGGGGGAGACAAGGGCTACAAAAGCCACAACACTAAGGAAGGATCAGGTGCGGCCTCTACCAATAAAGAGGGCAAGAATGGGGATAAACGCCGAGATTTCAAGCCAAAGACTAACTGCTTCCCCTGCGGTAAACGGACCACATCAAGTACCTGTGAATGTCCAAGAAGGAAGCCCTCAAAGCCTGAATGATGAGACTAACAAGAGGGCATGATGCTCACATGGGGTCAATGCAGCTGTTGAATGCCCTCAAGGTCAAGCAATCTAGGGAGCAACCTTAAAGCAAGGGACTCATGTACGTGGAGGCCAAGGTGAGTGGGATGTCCACCAAGGCCATGATAGACACCGGTGCCACACACAACTTCGTCTCAGAGGAGGAGGCAAGAAGACTCAAGCTCCAGACATCCAAGGAGGCAGGATGGCTCAAGGCAGTTAACTCTGCTGCCAAGCCATCACAAGGAGTAGCTCGTGGGGTAACAATGAAGATTGGGCCATGGGAAGGTAAGGTTAACTTCACAGAAGCAACTCCATGGATGACTTCAAGATAAGGTTCTGGATGGACTTCCTTCGCCAGTAAAAGCTATGCCTTTACCTTTTCTAATGCTCCACAAGGCTATCTTAGAAGAGGAGGCACCATGTATGGTTCCCACAATCATCGAGGGCAAAGTTAAGACCCCTATGCTGTCGGCTATGCAACTAGAAAAGGGGTTGAAAAAGAAAGAGGTGACCAACATGGTGGCTCTTAAGGAAGACTCCACTGACCCATAAGATCCATGCCCATAAGTCAAGAAGGTTCTAGATGAGTTTAAGGATGTAATGCCAACGAGCTACCCAAAAAGTTTCCAGACCTAGGGAAGGAGGAAGACTATAAGATCGTAGTCGAGCCTGAGCAAAACCCCCTGCCATGGGGCCCTACAGGATGGCACCCCCAGAGTTGGAGGAGTTGAGAAGACAACTGAAGGAGTTGCTAGATGCCGGATTCATCCAACCATCTAAGGTTCCTTATGGCGCACCGGTCTTATTCCAAAAGAAGCATGATGGGTCATTACGAATGTGCATCGACTACCGGGCACTCAACAAGGTGACGGTCAAGAACAAGTATCCCATCCCTCTAATTATCGATTTAGATGATCAACTTGGTAGAGCAAGGTATTTCACTTAAGCCGGGACTTGCGATCGGGCTACCAACTAAGTGAGGATAGTCAAGGGGATGAGTCAAGACTACGTATGCAATGAGGTATGGCTCTCATGAGTTCCTTTAGCATGCCCTTTTGTCTTATTTTTAATGCACCTGCTTACATTCGTGACTTTTGATGAACAAGATATTCCATCCTTTCGATAAGTTTGTGGTGGTATATCTAGATGATATTGTTATATATAGCAACACCTTGGAAGAACATGTTGATCATCTAAGGCAGGTGTTCCGGCTATTAAGGCAGAATGAGCTATATGTGAAGAAGGAGAAATGCTCCTTCGCTCTTGGAGAAGTGTGGGCTTCCAGATATTCTAGATCGGCGATGGCAAGCTCATGATGGATGAAAACAAGATCAAAGCCCATCCAGGAATGGGATGCCCCTACTAAGGTGCCACAACTAAGGTCCTTCTTGGGCCTAGTCAACTACTATCGGCGGTTCATCAAGGGGTACTCAGCAAGAGTAGCTCCATTGACAGATCTTCTCAAGAAGAGTAAGGCATGGACGTGGGACGAGAAATGCCAGCAAGCCTTTGAAGACTTGAAGAAGGCCCTAACGGAGGAGCCGATGTTGGCACTACCTGACCACACCAGGGTATTCGAGGTACACACCGATGCCTCTGATTTTGCTATTGGAGGGGTTCTTATGCAGGAGAGACACCCCATAGCTTTTGAAAGCCGCAAGCTCAATGACACGGAGAGGCGGTACACCGTCCAAGAGAAGGAGATGACGGCGATCATCCACTGCTTGCGGACATGGAGACACTATCTGCTGGGGTCACACTTCATTGTGAAGACGAACAATGTTGCTACTAGCTACTTCCAGACTCAGAAGAAGCTAAGCCCCAAGCAGGCAAGGTGGCAAGACTTCCTGGCTGAGTTTGACTACACGCTGGAGTATAAGCCAGGCACAGCTAATCACGTGGCCGATGCCTTAAGTCGTAAGGCGGAGCTAGCATCCATGACTAGCCAACCCCAGGGAGAGATGGTGGATCTTATAAAGGAGGGGTTGCAACATGTTGCAGTGGCCAAGAGTCTCATCACGCGCTATTCATGAGGGAAAGACGACGATTTTGGGCAGAGGACTACGCTCTACACTAAGGAAGCTAGCCTATGTGCCTATATGTGGAAGCATCGTAAGGAACTTCACTGGCGGAGTGTCACGACCCAAACGAAATGGACATCCAAAAAGTGAACGACGCGACAAGTGCACTACTAGAGTCCGGCCTACTACTCGGTCACGTATACTGGAGCGATGGAGACATACGTGAGGACTTGTCTCAGGTGCCAACAAGAAAAGGTACAAACACGTCTCAGTGGATCACTGAGCCACTACCTATAGCGTAGCGGCTCGGGAGAGAGTGTCACCATGGACTTCATCATCGGCCTACCCAAGTCCGTGGACATGGATCTATCATAGTGGTGGTGGACCGGGTTTTCCAAGTATGCTAATTTCAGTGTACTCTAAGGATTGGTAATGCCAGAGGAGACGCACTGTGACTATTCCTCAAGAACGTGGTGAAGTATTGGGGGCTACCAAAGTTCATCATCAATGATCGTGACTCGCGCTTCACTGGGAAGTTTTGGATGAAGCTCTTCAAGCTCATGGGCACGGAGCTTCACTTCTCTACTAGCTTTCACCCTCAGACGGATGGGTAGACAGAACGGGTGAACGCCCTATTGGAGCTATACTTGAGGCACTAGAGTACAATCGATTGACCGGGCTTGTTGCAGATGTGGCCCGCCCCATAATCTACGTAGAGGAGTGAGGCAACCGAGAGGAGTCCATTCAAGATAGTAATGGGGCAACAACCGATGACTCCTCACACTCCTAGCCGTGGATACACCGGAAGAGTCCAAATGGCCACAATTTGCAAAGGATGGCACGAGCAAGCCGGGCATAGCGTGCTCATACTTAGAGATACTGCTAAGAAGATGAAGAAGGGACACAAGAAGAGTGAGACATGCAGAGTTCCAGTCGAGACTTGGGTGCTTATCGGGCCTATACTCCAACAGCTCAAGTCCTTTCGAAAGGTGCACAAAGGACTTGTGAGGAAGATGAAGGTCCCTTTCCATATCGGGACGGTTGGTAAGGTGTCCTATAAGCACGAAGTTACCGCTAAGGCTAAAGATTCAATCCCGCTCTCCATGTCACAATCTAAAGCCATATCACAAAGATAATAAGGATCCAGTCGTGAGGGATTTCTCACGAAAATCGCGTAGTGGTCAATGGCCCTATGACAAGGAGGTGGACTTTCATCATGGCGTGACCGAACCCGAGGAAGAATAACTTCAACTCTACAAAGAATACTTAATGAAGTGGAAGTGGACTAATGCAGAGTGAAGCCGCTTGGGAGCTAGCAGATACTTCAGGGCGCCTTAAACAGATCGATCGCCTGGCCGAAAGATCAACGAGGACATCTGGCATTGTGGGGAGAATGTCATACCTCACCCATGGAAAGCCCCTCTTGATCATATGGAGCTGAGGGCTTATATAGGAGCAGTGGGAAGATCAGAGACTTGAGAGACGCCCCTTTCTAGAAGGATGTGGAAGGTTCTAGAAGACTCGAGAAGTCCAGACTTCAGGTGGAAGGGTATGGAAGGAAGGAGATCATCCTAGGTTCTTCTGGAGACCTCTTGTACATATGTGTACATAATAGAATATTTTAGAATTCTCTAGGTTTGTGGGGAACCTTTAAAGGTTCTACACACTTCCATAGGTGGCTATATAAGGAGGTGGTGGCCTCATTTGCAAACCAACTTGAGAACCAAGCCAAGAGCTCTCAAAGCATTGTAAAGAGTCATCTTCAATAAAGAGCTTTCTTCCTTTCAAGTGTTCTCTGCCTCTTCGCTTCCAAGCCGTGGTAGAACAGCCAGCAAGCAAGGTGTGTGGAGGCTGACTTAGCAACATCCGAGGGGCTAGTTGTCTAAGTGCTGCACGGGAGCTTAGCAGGAAGACTAAGTCCGTGACACGTGGCCTAGTGCCGTGAACTTCCTAGGCAAAGTGCCTTGGCCTAGTGCCAAGATTAGACGCGGTGCCTCGGCCTAGTGCCATGACATACCTAAATAAGGTGCCTTGGCCTAGTACATGCCTAGACACGATGCTTCAGCCTAGTGCTTGCCTAGACATGATGCCTCAGCCTAGTGCCACGCCCATCTCTGCCCCTGGCCTAGTGCAAATGATCGTGCCAAGACAAGGTGCCTCTCGGCTCAGTACAAGCCTAGACATGGTGACTCCGGCCTAGTGCATGCCTAGGACACGTTGTCTCCGGCCTAGCACCATGCCCAGACACCTAAGTTTCCGCCTAGTGCCATGAAATGCCGGACAAGATGCCCTGGCCTAGTGCTTTCCTAGACAAGGTACCTTGGCCCATTTCATGACATGCCTAGAAAAGATGCCTCGGCCTAGTGCATGCCTAGGAACGGTGCTTCTACCTTTTGTCATGCCTAGAAACGGTGCCTCAGCCTAGTGCCATGACATACCTAGATAAGGTTCTTCGGCCTAGCGCTTGCTTAGTCACGGTGCCTCGGCCTAGTGCTTTCCTAGAAAAGATGCCTCGGCCTAGTTAATGCATAGGCATGGTGCCATAGCCCAGTGTCATGCCTAGAAACGGTGCCTCGCCTAGTGCCATGCCATACCTAGATAAGGTTCTTCGGCCCAGGGCTCACAGAGATGGTGCTTCTCGACCTGGCTATTTCTGGCTTCTGCACGGTGCCTCCCGGGCTCCGGGGGGTGCCCGGACATGCCCAGACAAGGCGGCCCGGCTTATGCATGCCTAGACACCTGATTCCCCGGCCCAGTGCATGCCCAGACACCTGCCCCGGCCTAGTGCCAACACACGCCCAGGCAAGGCTCGCCTAGTGCATGCCCAGACACCCGTGACTCCCGCCTAGTGCATGCTTTCTTAGACACCTGTCTCCAAATTTCCAGTGCCATGACATGCCTAGGTAAGGTTCCTATTCCAGTGCATGCCTAAACACCTATGCACTCCGCCTACTTCCATGACATGCAAAGGCAAGGTGCCTCGGCCTAGTGCATGCGTAACCACCTGTGCATCTGGCCAAGGCCGTGAACCCGCCTAGGTGGCCCGTCGAGTGTCATGCTTAGACACTCCGTGCTCCCGCCTAGTGCCATGACATACCTAGATAAGGTGCCTCTACTAGTGCTTCCCTACATACCTGTTTTCCGCCTAGTGCATGTCTAGACACCTGCCTCTACCAGGCCATGATATGCCCAGACAAGATTCCTCGCCTAGTGCACGCCAGACGGTGACTCGGGCCTAGTGCATGCCTAGGACACAAGGCTCTGGCGTAGTGCCAACACATGCCTTGGCATGGTGCCCTCAAATTTAGTGCATGCCTAGACACAAGGATTCCGGCCTTAGTTCATGCTAGACACGGTGCTCCACTTAGTTCCATGACATGCCTACAAAGTTCCTCAAATTTAGTGCATGCCTAGACTCGCCCGTGCATGCCCAGATTCCCACTTAGTGCATGCCCCAGACACGTATGTCTCTACTCTAGTACCATGCCTAGGACACCGTGCCTCTACTTATGCCACGGCATGCCTAGACAAGATGCCCCGGCTAAGTGCATGCTCAGCACGATGTCTCAACCCTAAGTACATGCCTAGAAATGGTGCCCCACTTCTAAGGCCACCAATATTAAGGTTCTTTGGCCTAGTGCTTGCCTAGACATGGTGCTTCGGCCTAATTCTTGCCTAGACACGGGGCCTCGACTTAGTGCCCTGACATGCCTAGACAAGGTGCCTTGTCTTAGTGCATGCCCAGGACACCTGACTCTTAGCCTGCTGTATGCTCAGATCACTCAAGGCTCTGCCCCACATGCCAACACATGTCTAGGCAGTTCCACCTAGTGCTTGCCTCAATACCTGACTGGCTTAGTGCATGCCCATACCTGCCCTCACCTAATTTCCATGACATGCCTAGGCAAGGTTCCTAAGCCTAGTGCATGCCTAAACACGATGCCTCGGCCTACTGCCATGACATGCATAGGCAAGGTGCCTCGGCTTAGTGCATGTCTAGGCACGGTGCCTCGGCCTAATGCCGTGAACTGCCTAGGTAAGTGGCCTTGGCCGAGTGCCATGCTTAGACACTGTGCCATGGCCTAGTGCCATGACATACATAGATAAGGTGCCTCACCTATCGGGCTCCCTAGACACTCCGGCGCTTCTCGCCTAGTGTCATTTCAGACAAGGTGCCCCTACTTCTCAGTGCCATGACATGCTTAGACAAGACTCTCGCCTAGCGCATGCCTAGACACTCCGTGATTCTGGTCTCTCGGGTCTGCCTGGGACACTCCGTGCCTCTCGTAGTGCCAACACACATGCCCTGCCATGGTGCTCGGCTCACGCATGCCTAGACACAGCTGATTCTGGCCTCTGGGCACTTAGTGTCACACACCCTTTCTTTTGCTCAAGTGCTGCGCCAGGAACCCGTTTAGGCCAAATTCCTTCTCAATGCCTCACTAGTCTCTCGAACACAAGGCTTGATGCACTCTCCCAACTCGTATTTTATTAGCTACTAAAATACAAGACAAATTTCAGCGTCTCTGCACAACTCCTGGGGCTCTATGCTTTTCTTCGATCCAACCCGTAATATATGAATTAACCAAGGGCACGTTGTGCCCTTTATATAGGATGCTCAAGGGCAATCCTGATACAATTCGACTAAGAGTCCTACTCTAACTCTAGTCTTCCAATCCAAAGAAGCCGCAGACAATCCTTCCGCCTAGAGTCCCTGATTGAAATGAAACCCCATACACAACCATGCAATTCCCACCACGAGCAGAGTCCCTCCCCGCCTCAGAGTCCTGCTCGGGCCTAGAGAGCCCCTCCCGCCGAGAGACCTTCCCGCCTAGGAGTCCAGCCCCTCCTCCTTTAGGAGCTCCTTCCCGCCAGAGCAGAGCCCTTCCCCGAGTCCCACCCGCCTGTGGAGTCCTTCCAAAGATAGGACCCTTAGGTCAGAGGGAACTTTGTCAGTGACTTCTGATTAGGAAACTTGCCACCCAAGGTTCTCCGCCAAGTATATTGGCCGATGCCCTCCCACTCGACCATGGCTCCCATGCCACGCACCAAAGCCCCCTCTAAGCCGTGAGTGTCGTGACAGCCACCGCGGCGCGTCCCAACCGGGATTACTTGCCTCCGCTCATGCGTTTCGCCTCACGCCAGGCCTCCTGGACACATGTTTTCCAACTCGCTGGCTGCTTTCCCTTAGGCGGGCCATGAGGCTAAGGCAGCACCCTCATGCCGCACGGGACTCGTGTTATCTAGTCGAGGGGCTAACAAACCCTCCCCCACTAGAGGTATTCAACGTCCTCGTTGACTTCAACCGCGCATACTATGGATCTGATCTTCAAACTCGCTACAATGAGCACCTTTCCTAACTCGCTCACCGACGGCGTCCCTTCCAATGAATCAAGAGCCGGCCCACTTGCTCTTCCAGCTTCCCCATCCTCCTATCTCAGATTGGGTAATCTCTTTAACAACTCTTGACTTCAACCATAGGCGGGTTCCGCTTGCTTGCACTCGTCTGGGACTAGGATCACTGGATAAGGTTTCAAGAAGCTACATGGAATGCCTGGTGAAGCTTCAACCTTCGTGGAAGCTTCACGAAACACTTCCCACGCTTCACAACTTCAAAGGGTCCATCGTATTTCGAATCCAAACTTCTCAAACTCGCGACTCGGCCTTTCCGCATCCGAGGAGTTAACTTAACAACCATCTCCTTGCTCAAATTCCGTAGGTCTCCCCGCCTCTCGTCCGCATACTCTTCATGCGTCTACGTTTCTAGGGTCAGTTTTGGCTTCATCAAGCAAATCTTGTCGACTTTGCAAACTCAGACAAAGCACTGGCTCACATCACGCCTAGGTTGCTCCGCAACCGCACGTCTGTGGGCGTACGTGGCTGGAACCCAATTGCTACCTCAAAAGGGCTCATAATTGTATCGAACTACGCAGATTAGACAACCCGAGTCGTCTGTGGTTCCAACCAATTTCCTGAGGTTGTCACGTAAGTGGCGCAAGTACTCTTCCAAAGACTGATTCACTATGTCCGACCATCTACCGAGGGCATTCGCAATGGTAATCCGCATTCCGGCCCCACATCTTGAACTTAACAACCCAAAACCCGCTCAGAACCGTGATCTCAATCGCTTATTATGTCTTCAGCATCCCAAAAATGTTTCACAACATCGCCGAAGAAGACGCGCCACGCCTTCCACCGACACTCACTGGGCCTGACGAAGACAACGCATTCTCGGGAGAACCCGCTTCACCAACACCAAAACTCGATCCGAAGCCCTCTACTTTCTAAACCCACCGATGAAGTCCATCGATACACACCGCGGTTTCCCGAATGGACAGGGCCAGAATAATCCCGCTCTCTTCCCGCCTGGCCTGTCAACTCGAATAAACATGGCATGTCTTGACATATGCTTGCACGTCTTCCTTCATCTTAGGCCAATGAAAAGACTGCGGCCAACAGTGCCAAAGTTCTTCCTCTCCCAGTGACTGAAATTTCCATCTCAGACATGTGCTTCCTTCTCGGGGCCAGCCTTTTGTCTCGCCATTTCAAGTGCACATATAGCTTCCCTCCTCCGGGCAAAGTAACTCATTCTCGAGCCAGATCGCCTCTGCAGCATCTCTCACCGCTTCTACCGGCTTGATACGTTGAGTCTTGTGCGCCTGGGCCTAACTCGCTTATTTGAAATCCGTCAAGCAACTGAGCCTGAATCATCCCACATAACTTGCCACTTCCTTCCTACTCAAAGCATCCGCCACTTGGTTGTGTCGACCAGGCTTGTGCACCCACACAAAATCGAAGTCGGCCAAGAACTCTTGCCATCGAGCTTGCTTGGCAGTAAGCTTCTTCTGAGTTGTGAAGAAGGTGTTGGCAACATTGTCACCAGCCACGAACCGAAGTTCCCATCGCAAGGCTTCCAAGTCTCAAGGCAATGGATGACCGCTAGCCATCTCTTTCTCACACCGGGGACCTTCCTCCGCCGCATTCAACTTCGCCACTCTCAAAGGCGCTTAGATGTCCTCTTACCAAGATTCCACCTAGGCTCCCGTCTCGACGATCCGTGTGCACTTCAAACGACAACTCCATGTCGGCGCCTCAAACCGCTATGAGGTGATCGATCTTTCGAGCTCGGAAGGCGTACCGCACTCGCATCCCATTCCCACTTCCTCTCTTTTTTTTCAAAAGGTTCAGAGAGCACCGGCTATCTTGGAATAGCCCAAGATAAATCTCCGTAGTAGTTTGCTGCCGAGGAACGATCGGGTTCTCATTACCTTGACTGGCCGGCCAATCTCGAATTGTCGCCACATTCGCACCATCCATCCTTATCTCGGACTTTGAAATCGATGACCCAAAACTTGATCTCTGGGCCTCGAGTAAACTCATACTTCTTTTCGACATACAACCTGGTTCTCGCTCAGTCTGTCAATCACCATCTCGGAGGTGTACCACGTGATCTTGTAGAGTCGGGTCAGATCACTATGTCAGCCCAAGTATACCACCACGAATGAATCCAGTGGAAGCCGAATAGGGACATCATTCATGAGGTTACAAATGTGGGCCACAGCATTAGTCAAACCAAAAGCATAACTAAAAACTCAAAACTTCCATATCGAGTTACACACGTAGTCTTTGCCTCGTCCAGCCACGCCGCACTTCGCCAATATCCGATCGCAAAGTCTAGCTTCTGGTGAAGTACTGACCGCTCAATCGATCAACAAACCGCGTACCCAAAGGTATCGAGATTGTTCATCGTGACTTTATTCGCCCCAGAATCCACACACATCCGGCGCCCCATCTTGCTTCTTCCGAAATAGCACCGTGCTCCATACGGGCGCTGAGGGTCGACCGCATCCGCATCCGAACTCCGGCCAACAAATTTTCCAGAATCCTCTCACCGCGGACTCATCCGATAAGGAGCTCGAGCAAAGAGGTCTCAATTCCTGCAAGACGAGCTCTATCCTCGACGATCCGCCCGCCCTGCGGCGCCTCTTAGGCAACTCGAGGCATAACATCGGCAAATCTCCTCGCATGGGGGCTATGGCATCCGAATTTGCTCGTCCTGGGCTTGATCCCCGATCATTGCCGTGACATATGTGCTCACCCTTCCTAAGGTCTTTCTCGAGTTGCGTATGCATAAGGTCTTCTCCCGAAGGTCTCAGCGTTTGTCGATGTCACACAGCATGGTCGCTTCTCATCCATGATCACCATCCATTCAAGTGCAACAAGGCTACCTTGGCTCTTTGGAAGAAATCAAGGCCTAATATGAACCAAAATCATCCAAAGGAACACTAAGGAAGTTCCATCATACCTTCCAATCCCCATCCGACCGCTATGTTCTTCGCCATACCATGCCTCTTTGCTTGGCTATTTACTTCGCCAGCTTGTCGTCATCTTTAAGAAGCCAAACCGAAGTCTCGCTCGTTTCCCCTTGTTGATAAAATTCGCGGGCCGCCCCACCGCCTACTAATGCCACAATTTTCGCCTCCCACGCCAACCTCAACATATATCGCCCTTCGAATCGCCTCAGCTCGCATCGCATTCAACAACTGAAGAGGGTTGGCTCTTAGGCCTTCAAGCCCGCTATCTTCCCCGCCTTCACTCCGAGTGCATTGAGCTTCCTCCTTCTTCGGGCAACTCGCCGATGTGGCCCATCAAAGAGATAAAGCATCCTCGCGACGGCCTAGTTTGTGAGGAAGTCGCCTCTCTCCCCACTTTACCAGATCCCGCGGCTTCTTCCAACCCTGCCTCCCTCTCGAGGCTTCCATCCGACTTTCTGCTCGACTCGCCGCGGGCCTTCCTTTGGGTGGGAGTAGAGGAAGAGGTCACCTCAGTCGGATAGGTAGTCCGGTCAGTCGCCATTGTCGAGGGCAAGTCTCGACACCTTGCCTCCGCCAGCTTTGAGCCCATCCCCGTAACCGACATGGAAGTCAACGCCTTGTCTACTTTACATGTCCTTGATGTCAAGGATCAACGAGCTAAACTCTTTCACATAATCTCTGACTGAGCCCACCGCCGCTTCTTCGTAGATTCCTCGCCATCCACGCCGTTCGTGGGTTGTGAACCGATCCTCGCTTCCTTTTTCAGATCTCCTGTACCGATCTTCGTAGGCCAGCCAGCCAAATAGCCGCCGCCGTTTCGTCCGGTCACCAGCTTTGCATCGCCTCTGTCAAATACATAGTGATTATCAAGCACCTGCTCACCCACCAAGATTCGAGCAAATACGGCATCGCTTCCATGTCCTGCAGGAAGTTCTCCAAGCTCCGCGCCCGCGCACCACAAAAAGTCTGGGGCTCGTACTCGCGACCTCAGGAGGGCGGATCTACAGCTAGATGGCGTGCCCTCGCACTAATCGCCGCCCAAAGAACACGATCTCCCCTTTTAGAGATCTGATCCGTCCTCGAACTCCCGGTCAAGGGTCAGATCTGGCCATGGAATGACCCCATCCGGCTCTTCTACGGCTTTCCTGGGTTCCCATCGACTCACGCTGTGAGTCAAGTCGCGCAGGACGGCATCACGACCAGTCGAAAGGGTGGAGTTCGCCCGCTTGTCGTAGTTTCCATCCGGCCAAGCCCTGACACCCGGTGCCTACCTCTGGCCTATCCTGCTACTTCGCTTCACGCAGCGCATCAACCGTCATCCTCGCGTTAGCCATCCGTGGCTCTGATACCAACTGTCACACGCCTTTCTTTTTGCTTGTGTGCGGCGCCTAGGAACCCGCTAGGCCAGCCTTCTCAATGCCTCACTAGTCTCTCGAACACAAGGCTTACGGGGCACTCTCCCTAACTCGTATTTTATTAGCTACTAAATACAAGACAATTTCGCAAAGGCTCCCACAACTCTGTGGCTCTATGCCTTTCTCGATCCAACCCGTAATATATGAATTAACCAACTGGGCACTCCAGCCCTTTATATAGGATGCTCAAGGGCAATCCCGATACAATTTTGACTAAGAGTCCACTTAACTCTAGTCTTCCAATCCAAATAGTTTCAAGACAATCCTTCCCGCCTAGAGTCCCGACCGAATGAAACCCCATACAACCCATGCAATTCCCACCACGGAGTCCTCCCCGCCTAGGAGTCTGCTCCGCCAGAGTCTCCCGCGAGAGACCTTCCCGCCTGGGGAGTCCAAATTCGCCAGAGTGGGAGTCCTTCCCGCCCGAGCCCCACCGCCTAAAGAGTCCCCAAAGATGGGACTCCTGGGCCGTGCGAATCTCTTTTGCTGCACTCCTGGACAGGGAAACCTCGCCGCCCAAGGCCTCTCGCTATATATTGCCGACATTCCCTCCCCACCGACTCGTTTGCCTCATGCCACGCCCCAGCCCCCTAAGCCGTGAGTGCCGCGGATGTTCCACTCGTGCGCGTCCCAACCGGATTACTTGCCTTCCGCCCTCACGTGCGTGCCGTCACGCCAGGCCTCCTGGACACATGTTTTCCCAACCTTGTCTTGCTCGCTTTTCCCAGCGGCCCATGGGGCCAAGGCAAGGCCCCCATGCCGCACCTGACTCGTAGGTTATCTGGGTTTCGAGGGCCAACACTTAGACACCTGCACTCACCCTGGGCTCCATGACACGCCCAGCAAATTCCTCACCCTAGCGCATGCCTGGGACACTCTGACTGCCTAAGTGCATGCTTAATGATGCTCCTAGCCTCTAGTACACCATGTTTAGATTAATCGAGCCTCTGGCTGCTACATGACACATGTATTGTATCAAGGTGCCTTAGTTCTAGTGCTTTCCTAGACACAAAGGCTCGACATAGCTACGACATTCCTAGACAAGATGCTCCCCGCCTGGGTGCATGCCAAGGCACGATGCTCACCGCCATGCCTAGAACTAAGGTTCTCGCTCTAGTTCCATTACATTACCAAGATAAGGTTCTTCCTGTCAAGGTTTCGCCCAGATTACGGTGCTTCTCGCCTAATGCTTGCCTAGACACGGTGCCTCGTCCTAGTGCCATGACATGCATAGACAAAGTGTCTTGGCCTAGTGCATGCCTAGGACACGGATCAGCCCAGTGCATGCCTGGGACAAAAGCCTTGGCCTAGCGCCAACACTACGCCTAGGTAAGATGCCCGGCCTAGTGCATGCCTAGACACGGTGCTCACCTCAGTGCCACATGACATACCCTCGCAAGGTCTCGGCCCAGTGCATGCCCAAAACACCTGCAGCCTCACCGATCGCACAGACATGCCAAGGCAAGGTGCCCTGGGCCGCATGCCCAGCACGGCGCCCGTGCCTAGTGCCATGAACTCCGCATAGGCAAGGCGTGCTCGGCCTAGCGCCATGCTTAGACACGCGGCCCCCGCTGGGAGCCATGATACCAAGATAAGGTGCCTAGGCCTAGCTCTGATAGAAACTAGTTTCTTAGCCTAATGCCACGCCTAGAAACGGTGCCTCCGCCTAGTACTATTCCTTAACATGGTGCCTTGGCCTAGTACCATTCCTAGACACGGTGCCTTGGCCTAGGGCCATCACATGCCTAGACAAGGTGCCTTGGTCTAGTGCCTTCCTAGACAAGATGCCCTACCAGTTCACATGACTGGCACCTGCCCGAGCCTGCCATGCCTAGAAACTGAGCTTCCCCAGCTTAGTGCTAAGTAAGTGACATACTTAGACAAGGCCCTTAGCCTAGTGCTTGCCTCCAAACACCCATGCCCGACCTAGTGAAATGACATGCCCAGACAAGGTGCTCTGGCTTAGTGCATGCCCGACACCTGACTGACCTAGTGAATGCCCCAGACAGGTGCCCCTGGGCTTAGCACCAACACACATGCTCAGGCAAGATGCTCTACTTGAGTGCAATGTCAGACACCTGACTGCCTGGAAGGCATGCCTAAAACATGGTGCCTCAAATTTCAAGGCCATGACACATGCCACAAGGTCTCTACTAGTGCATGCTCAAACACAAGGCTCGGGCCTACTCCATGACATGTAAAGGAAGGGTGCCTCGCCCCTAGTGCATGCCTAGGCACGCTGTTTCGCCTGTCGTGAATTGCCTAGGCAAGGGCCTATCCCAGTGCCATGTGTTTTAGAATGGTGCCTACTAGTGCCATGACTTATCAGATAATGCCTCGCCTAGTGCTTCCAAAGACACGGTGCTTCGGCCTAGTGCTTCGTTTCTTAGACACTATGCCGGTCTTGTGCCGCTGATTGTGCCTAGAAAAGGTTCCCCGCCCAGTGCATGCCTAGACACGGCAGATTCCGGGTTTTAGTGCACCTCCCCCTTTTTTCCTTCCTAGACATGGTGCCTGAAGGTTGTGCCAACACATTGCCTTAAGCAATTTTCTTTCGGCCTAGTGCATGCCTAGAACTGATTCCCAGCTCTTAATGCATGCTCTAGACACCTGCTCTCAAATTCCTAGTTCCATGACATGCCTAGGCAAATTTCCTCAGCCTAGTGCATGCCTAGACACATTGATTCGGCCTAGTGCATGCCTAGACACGGTGCTTCGGCCTAGTACCATGCCTAGGGCACCGTGCTCCCCATTTCTAGCGCGCCATGACATGCCTAGACAAGGTGCCTGTGCTCCATGGCTTCCTGCATGGTGCCTGGCCCAGTGCCATGACATGCCCAGGAGTCAAGATGCCTCGCCTAGTGTAATGATCTTCAGGGCACGGTGCCTCAGCCAAGGCCATGCCTAGAAACAAAGGCTCAAACTAAAGTGCCACCACATACCAAGATGGGCCCTTCACTAGCGCTCGCCTGCTAGACATGGCAAGCCTGGCCTAATGCTTCGCCAGACACCCGCACTCCTCGTCCCAGTGCCAAGACATGCCTAGACAAAGTTCCTTGACCTAGTGCATGCCTAGACACACGGACTCGGCCTAGTGCATGCTTAGACACTCCGTGCTCGGGGCCTAGCACCATGCCCAGACACTGCTCGCCTAAGGTTGATGAAATGCCGAGACAAGATGCCTCGGTCTAGTGCTTTCCTAGACAAGGTACCTCGGCCCATTTCATGACATGCCTAGAAAAGATGCCTCGGCCTAGTGCATGCCAAGGAACGGTGCCTCAACCTTTTGTCATGCCTAGAAATCCTGCCCACCTGGCTCCTCGACATACCTAGATAAGGTCTCTACTAGCTCTCGCTGCATTAAGGTGCCCCGGTTCAGTTCCCGCACAAGATGCCTCTGCTCCACGTGACAGGCACCTGCCTGTCCCTGTGCCATGCCTAGAAATCCAAGGCTCCCGCCTTAGCGCCACATGACTCCCACCTAGATAAGGTCTCGCCCCAGGGCCTTGGGCCAGACATTAAGGCTTCGAATCTAGTGCTCGCCTAGACACGGTAGCCCTACCGGGTGCCCCGACATTACGCCCAGGACGAGGTGCCTGGTTTAGTGCATGCCCAGACACCTGGACCCACTAGTGCATGCCCAGACACTCCTGCCCCCACCTATGCCAACACATGCCTAGGCAAGATGCCCCGCCAGTGCATGCCTATACACTATGATTCCCCGCCTTAGCGCATGCCAAGACACCTGCCCCACCTCAGTGCCATGACATCTCTAGCAAGGTTCCTGGCCTAGTGCATGCCCCAAACACGGTGCACGGCCTAATACTTCCATGACGTGCAAGGCAAGGGTGCCTGGCCTGCATGCGCAGCCACCTGCCCCTGCCTTAGTGCCGTGAACTCCGCTAGGTAAGGCCTGGTCCAGTGCCATGCGGACACTGCGCTCCCGCCTTAGTGCCATGACATACCTAGATAAGGTGCCTCGGCCTAGTGCTTCCCTAGACACGGTGCTTCGGCCTAATGCTTGCCTAGACACGGTGCCTTGGCCTTGTGCCATGACATGCCTAGACAAGGTGCCTTGGCCTATGCATGGCCAGACACTCGTGACTCGTCTCTGGGGTGCATGCCTCAGCCACGGTAGCCCTCACAGTGCCAACATGCCTTGGCATAGTGTTTTCAAATTTAGTGCATGCCTAGACACGTTGACCTTGGTCTAGTGCATGCTTAATACCTGCCTCAAATTTGTTCCATGACATGCCTAGGGCAAAGTTCCTCAAATCCCAGCGCATTCTTACACGCTGACTGCCTAGTGCATGCCTAGACCTAAGGCCTCGCCTACCTACGACATGCAAAGGCAAGGTGCCTCGCCCAGTGCATTCCTAGGGCACTCCGCGGTTTCTACTGTCGAACCCGCCTGGCGCGGGCCTTATCCGAAAGTGCCATGTTTACGGTGCCCCCGCCTCAGCGCCATGACTTTACCTAGATAACGTGTCTCAAATCTCAGCGCTCCCAAGACACTGTTTCTGGCCTAGTGCATGCCTAGACACGGTGACGTGGTTTAGTGCATGCCTAGACATGGTGCCTCAAACAGAAGGCCAACATGCCTCAGTAATGTGTTTCGCCTAGTGCATGCCTAGAAACGGTTACTCGGTTTAGTGCATGCCTAGACACGGTGTCTCAGCCTAGTTCCATGACATGCCTAGGCAAATTTCCTCAGCCTAGTGCATGCCTAGACACATTGATTCGGCCTAGTGCATGCCTAGACACGGTGCTTCGTCCTAGTACCATGCCTAGACACCATGCCTTGGCCTAGTGCCATGACATGCCTAGACAAGCTGCCTAGGTCTAGCGCTTTCCTAGACATGGTGCCTCGCCCTAGTGCCATGACATGCCTAGACAAGATGCCTCGGCCTAGTGCATGACTAGGCACGGTGCCTCAGCCCAGTGCCATGCCTAGAAACGGTGCATCGGCCTAGTGCCACCACATACTAAGATAATGTTCTTCTACTTAGTGTCGTTTAGACATGGTGCTTTTCCTACTTAATGCTCATTTCTGTGACATGGTACCGTCCCCGTGCCATGACATGCCTTAACAAAGTGCCTTGGCCTAGTGCATGCCTAGACACGGGGACTAAGCCTAGTGCATGCCTAGACACGAAGCCTCGGCCTAGTGCCAACACATGCCTAGGTAAGATGCCTCGGCCTAGTGCATGCCTAAACACGGTGACTAAGCATAGTGCATGCCTAGACACAGTGCCTCAACCTAGTACCATGACATACCTAGGTAAGGTTCCTAGGCCTAGTGCATGCCTAAACACGGTGCCTCAGCCTACTGCCTTGACATGCCAAAGCAAGGTGCCTCGGCCTAGTGCATGCCTAGGCACGGTGCCTAGGCCTAGTGCCATGAACTGCATAGGCAAGGTGCCTTGGCCCAAGGCCACAGTCTAGACACCTGCCCTCGGCCTAGGGCTATGACATACCTAGATAAGATGCCTCGGCCTAGTGCCTGCCTAACAACGGTGCCTCGGCCTAGTGCATTGACATGTCTAGACAAGATGCGTTGGCCTAGTGCATTCCTAGACACGGTGGCTCGACCTTGTGCATGCCTAGACACGGTGCCTCGGCCTAGTACAATGCCTATACATGGTGCCTCATCATAGGGCCATGACATTCCTAGACAAGGTGCCTCGGTCTAGTGCTTCGGGACACCTGCTCCTACTTAGTGCCATGAAATGCCTAGACAAGATGCATCGGCCTAGTGCATCCCTAGGAACGATGCCTCGGCCCAATGCCCTGCCTACAAACGGTGCCTTGGCCTAGTGCCATGACATACCTAAATAAGGTTCTTCGGCCTAGTGCTTGTCTAGACATGGTGCTTCGACCTAGTGCTTACCTAGACACTAAGGCTTCCTACTTAGTGCCATGACATGCCAGACGAGGTGCGCCTTAGCCTAGTGCATGCCTAGAAACGGTGACTTGGCTATCGTATTCAGACACACGATGCCCTGCCAGTACCATGCCCGCACACCGTGGCCTCGGGTTCAAGGCCATGACTCATTTGAGACAATGTGCCCCAGTTTAGTGTTTCTCTCCAGACATGGTGTGCCTCGGCCTAGTTCCATGACATGCCTAGACAAGATGCCTCGGCCTAGTGCATGCCTAGGCACGATGCCTCAGCCCTGTGCCATGCCTAGAAACGGTGCCTCGGCCTATTGCTAACACATACCAAGATAAGGTTCTTCGGCCTAGTGTTTGCCTAGACAAGGTGCTTCAAATTTTAATGCTACCAGACACTAAGTGTTCTCGTCCTAATTCCAACACATGCCTAGGTAAGGATGCCCCTACTATGCATGCTTAGACACCTGACTCACCCTAGTGCATGCATAAACACCTGCCTTAGCTCTCAGGCTATGACATTCCTAGGCAAGGTTCCTCGGCCAAGTGCATGCCTAAACACGGTGCCTCAACCTACTTCCATGACATGCCAAGGCAAGGTGCCTCGGCCTAGTGCATGCTTAGGAACGGTGCCTCGGCCTAGTGCATGCCTAGGCAAGGTTCCTCGGCCCAGTACCTTGAACAGGATAGGCAAGGTGCCTTAGCCCAGTTCCATGCTTAGACACGGTGCCTCGGCCTAGGGCCATAACATACCTAGATAAGGTGTCTCAACCTAGTGCTTGCCTTAGGAACGATGTTTCAAATTTAGTGCTTGCCTAGACATGGTGCCTTGGCCTAGTGTCATGCCTAGCAACGGTGCCTCGGTCTAGTGCAATGACATGCCTAAACAAGGTGCCTTCGCCTAGTGCATGCCTAGACACGGTGACTCGTCCTAGTGCATGCCTAGACAAGATGCATCAGCCTAGTGCATGCCTAGGAACGGTGCCTCAGCCTAGTGCCATGCCTAGAAACGGTGCCTCGGCCTAGTGCCATGACATACCTAGACAAGGTTCTTCGGCCTAGTGCTTTCTTAGACTTGGTGCTTCGGCCTAGTGCTTGCCTAGACACGGTGCCTCGGCCTACTGCCATGACATGCCTAGACAAGGTGCCTTGGCCTAGTGCACACCTGGACACGGTGACTCGGTCTAGTGCATGCCTAGACACGGTGACTCGGCCTAGTGCATGCCTAGACACTCATGGGTTCACCTCAGTGCATGCCTATAGACACGGTGCCTCTCGCCTAGCAATTAGCTGCCTAGCAATGGTGCCTCGGCCTAGTCCCATGACATTCCTAGATAAGGTGCCTGGCTGAAGCTTTCCAGACACGGTGCCCCGGCCTCAGGCCATGATATGCCCAGGATAAGATGCTCCTCGGTCTAGTGCATGCCCCAGGCACAAAGGTCTCATCTCCTAGCGCCATGGCCCAGAAACCATGCCCCTCGGGTCTAGCACACATGCCTAGACACGGTGCCTCGGCTCAAGACCATGCCCAGACACCTGTCTTTACCTAGTGCCATGACATGCCTAGACAAGGTGCCCCTAGCCCAGTGCTTTCCTAGGACACGTGTGCCTCCGCCCAAGGCCATGACATGCCCAGACAAGATGCCCAAATTCCCCAGTACTGCCTAGGCACGGTGCCCCTCCCGCCACATGCATAGGAACTGGCCCAATTAGGTGCCATGACATACCTAGATGTAAGGTTCTTGGCCTAGTGTCTGCCAGACATAGTGCTTCGCCAGTGCTTGCCTAGACACGCGGCCCTCTAGCCTCTAGTGCCAAGGACATGCCTAGACAAGGTGCCTGCTTAGTGCATACCTGTGACATGGTGACTTACCAGTGCATACCTAGACACGGTGCCTAAGCCTAGTGTCATGACATGCCTAGGCAATGTTCCTCGGCCTAGAGCATGCCTAAACACGGTGCCTCGGCCTACTGCCATGACATGCCAAGAAAAGGTGCCTCGGCCTAGTGCATGCCTAGGCACGATGCCTCGGCCTAGTGCCGTGAACTTCCTAGGTGCGGGCCTCGCCCGCTACATGCTTAGACACTTGCCTCTACTAGTGCCATGACATACCTAGATAAGGTGCCTCGGCCTAGTGCTTCCCTAGACACGATGCTTCGGCCTAGTGCTTGCTTAGACACGGTGCCTCGGCCTTTTTCCATGACATGCCTAGACAAGGTTACTTGGCCTAGTGCATGCCTAGACACGGTGACTTGGCCTAGTGCATACCTAGACACACTACCTCGGCGTAGTGCCAACACATGCCTAGGCAAGGTGCCTCTACTTATGCATGCCTGTAAATGGTGCTTCGTTTAGTGCATGCCTGCACACGGTGTCCTCGGCCTGTTCACACATTCCTGGGCAAGGTGCCTCGGTCTAGTGCTTTCTTAGACACGGTGCCTCGGCCTATTGCCAAGGCATGCCTAGACAAGGTTCCTTGGCCTAGTGCATGCCTAGACACGATGACTCGGCCTAGTGCATGCCTATACACGGACTCGGCCTAGTGCCAACACATGCCTAGGCAAGTTGCCCGCCTAGTGTGATGCCCAGACACCGCGGCCCCTCGGCCTTATGCCATGACATGCCTAGACAAGCAGCCCTTAAATTTAGTGCATGCCCAGACACCTGACTCGCCCATGCATACCTAGACACGGTGCCTCGGCGTAGTTCCAACACATGCCTAGGCAAGGTGCATCGGCCTAGTGCATGCCTAGACACGGTGACTCGGTCTAGTGCATGCCTAGACACGGTGACTCGGCCTAGTGCATGCCTAGACACCGTGCCTTGGCCTTATGCCATGACATGCCTAGACAAGGTGCCTTGGCCTAGTGCATGCCTAGACACGGTGACTTGGCCTAGTGCATACATAGACACGGTGCCTCGGCGTAGTGCCAACACATGCCTAGGTAAGGTGCCTGGGCCTAGTACATTCCTAGACACGGTGACTCGATCTAGTGCTTGCCTAGGCACGGTGCCTTAGCCTAGCGCCATGACATGCCTAGGCAAGGTGCCCTAGCCTAGTACATGCCTAGACACGGTTCCTCGGCTTAGAGCCAAGACATGCCTTGGCATGGCGCCTCGGCATTGTGCATGCCTAGGCACGGTGCTTCGGCCTAGTGCTTGCCTAGAAATGATGCCTCGGCCTATTGCCATACCATAACAGGGTGCCATACCACAGCAGGGTGCAAAGACCTAGTTCCATGACATGCCAAGACAAGGTACCTTGATCTAGTGCATGCCTAGACCTATGGACTCACCCATGCCTAGACACGTGCCTCGGCCTAGTGCCATGACATGCCTAGACAAGAAGCCTCGGCCAAGTGCATGCCTAGATACGATTCCTCGGCCTAGTGGCATGACCTGGCTAGGGACAGTGACTCGGCCTAGTGCATGCCTAGACATTGTTGCTCGGCCTAGTGCATACCTAGACACGGTGCCTCGGCTTAGCTCATACCTAGGCACAGTGACTAGCGTAGTGCATGCCCAGGCACGGTGCTTCCGCCTAATGCCAAGACTTTCCTAGAAAAGGTGCCTTGGCCTAGTGCATGCCTAGATAAGGTGACTCGGCCTAGTGTATGCCTAGACACGATGCCTCAACCTAGTGCCATGACATGAGTAGGCAAAGTTCCTCGGCTTAGAGCATGCCTAGACACGGTGCCTAGGTCTAGTGCCATGACATGCCAAGGCAAGGTGCCTCGGCCTATTGCATGCCTAGACAAGGTGACTCGGCCTATTGCATGCCTAGACACGGTGACTCGGCCTAGTGCATGCCTATACATGGTGCCTCAGCCTAGTTCCATGACATGCCCAGCGTCTCCCCGACCTAGCGCACGCTTCAGACACTGTGTTTCTGGGCCTAGTGCATGCCTGCATCGCGGCTCTGCTCTATTGCCATGCCTAATACAAGGCACTGGCCTTAGTATCATGTCCGCCACTCACTCGCTTTGTCAATGACATGCCTAGACAAGGAGCCTCGGCCTAGTGCTTGCCTAGAAACGGTGCTTCATCCTAGTGCTTGCCTAGACATGGTGCCTTGGCCTTGTGCCATGCCTAGCCACGGTGCCTCAGTCTATTACAATGACATGCCTAGACAAGGTGCCTTCGCCTAGTGAATGCCTAGAAACGGTGACTAATCCTAGTTCATGCCTTAACACGGTGTCTCGGCCTACTGCCATGACATGCCAAGGCAAGATGCCTCGGCCTAGTGCATGCCAGTGATCCGGGCCTCTGGGCCTGTACGTGAACCGCTTAGCCAAAGGTGCTCTCGCCGAGTGCCATGCTTAGACATGGTGCCTCGGCCCAGTGCCTTAACATACCTAGATAAGGTGCCTCGGCCTAGTGCTTGCCTAGACACGGTGCTTCAATCTAGTGCTTGCCTAGACACGGTGCCTCAGTCTAGTGCCATGCCCAAGAATCCAAGCTCTGGCCTAATCCAATGACATGCCTACACAAGGTGCCTTCCCCTAGTGCATGCCTAGACACGGTGACTTGGCCTAGTGCATGCCTAGACACGGTGCCTCGGCTTAGTACCATGCCTAGACACGGTGCCTCGGCATAGTTCCAGGACATGCTTAAGTAAGGTGCCTCGGCCTGGTTCTTGCCTAGACACAATGACTCGGTCTAGTGCATGCGCAGGCGTGCCTGACCTAGTGCCGTGACATGCACAGGCAAGGTGCCGACCTGTAAATGCTGGGCTTCCGGTTCCTTGGCTTAGAGGCGAGACATGCTGAAGCACGGCGCCTCGGCCGGTGCGTGCCTAGGCATGAGGTGCTTCGACTGAATACTTGCTTGAACCTGGTGCCTCGGCAATGCCACCATGCCACGGCCAGGGTGCCTCGACCTAGTTCCACTTGGCCCAGCACAAGACGAGGTGCCTTGGCACAGTGCATGCCTAGACACGGTCTTTGAGCTGATCGTACTAGGCAGGTGCCCCTTGGCACAGTGCGTGCCTAAGTGCGGTTACTCCGGCTGGTACATACCTAGACATGGTGCCTCGGCCTAGTGCCATGACATGCCTAGGCAAGAAGCCTCGGCCAAGTGCATACCTAGACACGATTCCGCAGCTGATGGCATAACACAGCGACTGGTGACTGACTGATGTACAGACATTGTTGCTCGGCTTGGTGCATACCTAGACATGGTGCCTGGCGATCGTGCCGACACGGTGATTCGACAGTGCATTTCTGAACAGGGGCTTGCTCAATACCATGACATGCCTAAAAAGACAGCGCGTCCCGTGCCTATATAAGGTGACTCGGCCTTGTGCATGCCTAGACACTGTGCCTCAGCCTAATGCCATTTTATGCCTAGGCAAGGTTCCTCGGCCTAGTGCATGCCTAGATACGGTGTGTATGCCTAGTGCCATGACATGCCTAGGCAAGGTGCCTCGGCCTATTGCATGCCTAGACACGGTGACTCGGCTTAGTGCATGCGGAACAAATGCGCAATCTGATTCCGTGGCGTTGCTAGGCGGGTTCTCGGCTTTAATGCATGCTGAACCACGGTGCCTCGGCACAGTGCCTCGCACCATGCCTCGGTCGATGCCATGCATGCGGTGCGTGAGCACTGGTGTGTGCTGAACCGCGGTGCCTCGCCACTTGTATGACTTGCCTGATAGGGTTCTTGGGTAGTGCATGCCTCAGACATGATGACATTTCATGGTGCTAAATTGGTGCCTCAGGCGTAGTGCTAAAACATGCCTGGTGTTGGCCTGACTCAGACTAATGAGTCGTGCGGCATGGGGGCGGCGCCTTGGCCCGTAGCGCCTAAGGGGAAAGCGAGCAAAGCGAGTTGGGAAAACATGATGGGAGCGCGGCGTGAGCGAGCAGCGCGCGTGAGGGAAGGCAAGCAAGCCGGTCGATCGGGACGGCGCAGTGGGCGTCGGCCTTTCGAGCGGGGGGCTGGGCGTGGCGCGAGGCAAACGGAATCGGTCGGCGAATGTCGACTATTTATGGGCGGGGACGCCCAGGCGTGACATCCTAATCCAGAGTGCAACAGTTCCTGACTGGAGTCTTATCGTGGGACTCCCTGGGCGGGTGGGACCCGGCGGGAAGGACTCCTCGTCTGGAAGGGCTCTGACGAGTGGGTCCCTAGGCGGGAAGGTGCTCTCGGGCCGGGAGACTCCTAGGCGAGACAGGACTCCTGGGGGGGGGGACTCACACTCGTGGTGAGATCGTGTGGTACATTGTATGGGGTTTCGTGTCGGGACTCCCAATGCGGGAAGGATTGTGCGGCTTCTTTGGATTTGAAGGCCCAAATTAGAGTGGGACTCTTAGTCATTATTGTACTAGGATTGCCACTTGACGTCTACTGTCCTCCAAAGGCATAACGTGCTCTTGGTTAATTCATTATGTTTACGGGTTGGATCCTGAAAAGCATTGAGGCTAGAGGTGTGGGAACTATCACGAGTGTCTTTGTATTTTAATTGTTAATAAAAATCTGAGTTGGGAGAGATGCCGTAATGCAGTAATTCGAGAGAATAGTGAAGGGCATCGAGAAGTGCTAGCCAGGTTCACTAAGCCCAGTACTTACGAGCAAAAAAAGAAAGGCGTGTGACAGTTGGTATGAGTACGGATGGCGGCGGGATGGCGGTTGATGCGGCTGCGTGAGCAAGTAGCAGGATAGGCCAGTAGGCACCCGGGTGTCGGGCTTGACGGAGATCGACGCGACAAGCGGGGCGAATTCCACCCTTTTCGACCAGATCGCGATCGTCTGCGACAGCTCACGGCCCGGGAATCGATGGAGACAGAGGCGGGTAGAGGAACGGATGGGGTCATTCCATGGCCAGAATGCGAGCCCATGTGTAGGAGTTCGAGGCCGGATCAGATCTACAGGGGAGATCGTGTTCTTTGAAGCGGCGGTGGTGCGAGGGCACGCCGTCTGGCTGCGGATCCGCCTCGAGGTGCGGTACGACCCCAGACTTTTGGTGGATGTGGCTGGGCTGAGCACCAGGACATGGAGCAATATTTCATCATTTGCTTCGAATACCGGTGGGTGAGCGAGGTAACGATAACCCATGTATTTGACGGTGATGCAAAGCTTTGGTGGCGGGCCAGAACGGCGAAGCGATCTTTGCTGTTGTAGGCCAGAATCAAAGAAATTTGGGAGATCTTGAAAAGGCCGAAAGATCAGTTCTTACCACGAACACGACGTGGATGGCGAGAATCTGCGGCGAAGCGACGGGCTCGGTCGAAGATTATGTGAAGGAGTTCTTTCGTTGATCCTTGACATCAGGACATGTCACGGAAGTAGACAAAGTTTGTTCCTTCATGTCGGATTCACGGGGTGAGACCAGCTGACCCGAGAGGCAAGGTGTCGAGACTTGCCCTCAACCCGTGGCGACGTGGCGGGCTGCTATCCAAACTCTGGTGACCTCTTACTCCTCCACGGGAAAGGCGCGGGTGAGCCGGAAGTCGAATGGAAAGCCTCGAGGTGGAGGCAAGGGTTGGAAGAAGCCGCAGGATACGCAGGCTAAAGTGGGGGAGAGGGCGACTTCCTCACAAGCTACCAGGCCGTCGGGATGCTTTATCTGCGATGGGCCACATCGAGGCGAAAGTTGCCCCGAGAAGGGCTTCAATGCGCTCGGTGAAGAAGGGAGAGATAGCGGATGAAGGCCCTACGAGCCAACCCTCTTCAGTTGTTGAATGCGATGCGGGCTAGAGCGTCATGGGGTGATATGTTGAGTTCTTGGCGGAGGCGAGAAGAAAATTGGCATTGGTAGGCAGTGGGGCAACCTGATTTTGTATCAACAAGAGGAAGCGGCCAGGACTTCGGTTTAAAGCTAGCTAAGATATTGACAGAAACCAGCGAAGTAGCAGTGACCTGAGGCGCGCTGGTATGGCGAAGAACATGGCCCGATTCAGATGGGGGATTGAAAGGTGCGATAGAACACTTAGTGTTCAACTGGATGATTTTGATTTCATATTAGGCAGCGATTTCTTCAGTAGAGGTGACCTTGTTGCGCCGAATGAAGACAGCCAGATCATGGATGAAGCGACCATGCTTTGTCGTGACATCGACAAGCGCTGAGACCTTCGAGGAGAAGACCTTGTACGCCTGCTGACTTGAGAAAGGCGCCAGGAAGGGTGAGCACACATGTGACGATGATCGAAATCAAAGCAGGACGAGCAAGTCGAGGTGCGAATATAGCCCCATGGGATTGCGAATGTTGTCTCCAGAGTTGCCTAGAAGCTGCCAGGAAGGCGGACGGATCATCGAGATAGAGGCTCGTGCCGGGGTCGAGACCTCTGCTCAAACCCTGTCGGATGAGTCGCGAGTTGAGAGGATTCTGCCGGAGCGATTGACGGAGTTCTTTGGATGGGTCTGGTCCGACCCTCAAAGCGCGCGTATGGGCAAATTAATTTCGAAGAAGCAAGATGAGACGCTTAGGATGTGTGTGTGGATTCATAGGCGTGAATAAAGTAACGATCAAGAAAAAGTATCTGATACCTTTGGCTGCGAAACTGTTCGATCGATTGAGCAAGGCCGAGTACTTCACCAAGCTAGACTTGCGATCGTGATATTGGCGACGGCGCGTGGCTGAAGGGAACAAGGCAAAGACTACATGTGTAACACGGTATGGAAGTTTTGAATTTTTGGTTATGCCTTTTGGACGACTAATGTCAAACACATTTTGTAACTCATGAATGATGTCTGTTATTGCAGTTATTGTTGATAAGGTATACTTGGATAACGTAGTGATCCTACGTTGACTCTACAAGATCACGTGGTACACCTCGAGAGATGGTGCTTGCCAGGGGCGAGGCGGGGGCCAGGTTGTATGTCGAGAAGAGAAGTGTGGGTTTGCTCGGGGCCAAGAGATCGAGTTCACAGGTCACTGATTCAAAGTCGAGATAAGGGATGGATTGATTGAAGGTGCGACAATTCGAAATTGTGGCCCCAGGCAGGTGAAGCTGCGATGGTTCCTCGGCAACAAACTACTACGGGCTATCTTGGGGCTATTCAGGGGTGGCTTGATTGCTCTCTACAGGATCTTTTGAAAAGAGAGGGAAGTGGGAATGGGATGCGAGGTGCCGGCGCGCTCGAGCTTCGAAGATCGATCACCTCGAGGCGGTATTGAGGCACCCAGACATGGGTTGTAGTTTGAAGTGCACACGGATGCGTCGGACGGGCCCAGGTGATCTTTGGTGCGAGAAGAGAGGGGCGTCAGGTAGCCTTTGAGTCGGGGCGAATGCGGCGAAGATGCGGCGCCCATGAGAAAGAGATGGTACGGTCATTCATTGCCTTGAGACTTGGAAGCCTTGCCCGGTGGGGACTCGGTTCATTGTAGTAGCGACAATGTTGCCATTACCTTCTTCACAACTGAAGAAGCTGCGAGCAAGCTCGATCGCGAAGTTCTTGGTAGGCTTTTGATTTTGTGTGGGTGCCTGGTGAGATCGACACAACTTGAGTGGCGGATGCTTTGAGTAGGAAGAAGCGAGTTATGTGGGATCGTTGAGCTCGGTTGGCAATTTCAAGCAATGAGTTAGACTTGAGCACCTGAACTCGGCGTGTCAGCGGTAGAAGCGGTGAGAGATGGCACCACGAGCGAAATCTTGGCTCGAGAATGAGTTCTTGTACTTGGAGGAGGGAAGCTATATGTGCACTTCCAGTAGCTGGGCAGAGGGCTGGAAGGAAACACATGATACGAGATGGGGTGGTCACCCAGGAGAGGAAAGAACTTTGACAGCTGCGGCACGGTCTTCATTGGCTAAGATGAAGAAGGAAGGCAGTGCGAAGCATATATGTCAGCATGCCATGTTTGTCAAGTTGACAAGACCGAGCGGAAGAAGGAAGCGGGATTGTTACAGCCCCTGTCCATTCCGGAGAAACCATGGCAGTGTGTATCGATGGACTTCATCAGCGGGTTTCCGAAGGTAGAGGGCTTCGGATCAGTTTTGGTGGTGGTAGACAGGTTCTCAGTCTGTGTCTTCATCGGCCAGTGAGTGTCGGTGAAGAAGCGTAGCGCATCTTCTTCAGTGATGTTGTAGAAAACTGTTCGGGATGCCCGAAGGCATGTAAGCGATCGAGATGCGGCGGTTTGAGGCGAGAGGTTTAGGTGGCTGTTCAAGATGTGGGGTCACGAGAATCTGAGAGTTCTCGGCCAGCGAATCACCCTCGAGGCGATGGTCGAACCCAGAGAGAGTGAATGAATCTTTGGAAGAGTATTTCTGTGCGCCATTGTGACCTCTCGGAAAAATTGGTTGGAACCTGAGCTGACTCGGTTGTCTACGATCTGCGTGGTTCGATACCAGTGAGCCCTTTTGAGGTAGCAATTGGGTTTCGACCCGCGCGTGCGCCTGAACGTCTTGGTTACGAAGCGACTGGACGTGAGTGTGAGGCCAATTGCGTCTGAGGTTTGCGAGTCTCGGCAAGTTTTGCTTGATGAAGCCCGGAGACGGCCCCCAGAGAAGGCAAGTAGATGTGAAGAAGTATGCGGACCCAGAGCGGGAGGCTGCTCAGGTGAAACGAGGAGATGGTTTGTTGGGAAGTTAACTCCTCAGATCTGGAAAAAGATCAGGAATAAACAGTTTCAAAGAGGTTTGATTCCGAAATACGATGGACCCTTTGAAGTTGTGAAGCGTATAGGGAACGTGGCTACAAACTGAAGCTACCTGAGAGGTTGAAGCTTCGCTGAGCATTCCATGTAAACTCTGACCTTATCACGGTGATCTAGTCCGACGAGGAGTGCAATGGCGGGACCGCCTATGGTTAGAGTCGGAGTTCGTGGTGCAAGCATCTGCGGGATAGGAGAAGATGGAGGCGGAAGAGCAAGTGGGCCAAGTACTTGATTCGTGGAAGGGGCGCCGTCGGTGAAATGAGTGGGAAAAGGGTGCTACATTGTGGCAGTTTGAAGACCAGATCCTTGAGTATGCGCGGTTGAAGTCAACGAGGACGTTGAATACCTCTAGTGGGGGAGGGTTTGTTAGCCCCTCGGCGATAACCTACGAGTCCCCGTCTTGGCGTAGGGGCGGCGCCTTGGCCCCGTGGCGCCTAAGGGGAAAAGCGAGCAGAAGCGAAGTTGGAAAACATGTGTCGGGAGGCCTGAGCGGCAGGCTGCTGTACGTGAGGGGAAGGCGGCCAGTGGTCGATCGGGACCGCCACGGTGGGCATCCACGGCACTCCACGACTAGAGGGGCTGGGCGTGGCACTTGAGGCAAAGCGAGGTCGGTGGGCCGAATGTCGTATTTATGGGCGAGGCCTTGGGGCGAGCATCTGTCCAGGAGTGCAAGGATTCCCTACAGCCTAAGGAGTCTTATGCGAGTAAGGACTCCACAGGCGGAGTAGGACTCGGCGAAGGACTCCTCATCTGACGGGAAAGACTCCTAAGCGAAGTTTTGGACTCCTAGGCGGGAGAGGATCTCGGGCGGGGAAGACTCCCAGGCGGGAGCAGGACTCACTGAGGCGGGGAGGGACTCCCCCACTCGTGGTGGGAATCGTGTGGCTGTGTATAGGAGTTTCATTCAATCAGGACTCCTAATGCGGGAAGGATTGTGCTGGCTTGCTGGATTTGAAGACTAGAGTTAGAGTAGGACTCTTAGTCATTATTGTCTTAGGATTATGCCAGGCATCCTATATAAAAGGAACTGCGTGCTCACTTGGTTAATTCATTATGTTACGGAGGTTGGATCCACGAGAAAGCATTGAGCTTAGGGTGTGGGGCATCGCGAGAATTGTCTTAGCTGTTTTAGTAGCTAATAAAATGAGTTGGGGAGGGTGCCAGTAAGCCCTTGTGTTCGAGAATAGTGAGAAGGGCATCGAAGGCGTAGCGGGTTCAGGCGCACGCACGAGCAAAAGAAAGGCGTGTGACACCTAGGCACGGTGCCTCGGCCTAGTGCATGCCTAGACACGGTGTTTCGGCCTAGTGCCATGCCTTGCCACGGTGCCTCGTGCAGTGCGATGAGCATGCCTAAGGCAAGGAGTGCCTTCGCTGAATGTGTGCTGAACACGGTGACTCGGCACAGTGCATGCCTGAACACGGTGACTCGGCTGGAGTGCATGCTAAACACCGTGCCACCGACCTTGTGCTTCATGACGTTTCTGAACAAGGTGCCTTGGCTGAGTGCATGCCCAGACATGGTGCCTGGTCCCAGTTCAATGACATGCTGGAGCTGAGGGGACCTTCGCCTAGTGCATTGCCTGGACACGTTGACACGGCTGGTGCATGCCCTAGACAAGGTGCCTCGGCTTTGAAATGCAATGCACAAACAGATGCCTCTACCTAGTGCCATGACAAGTCTAGACAATTTACTTTGGGTCTAGTGCTTTCCCTAGACAGTGCCTCATTTGGTGCCATCGCATGCACAGGCAGATTCATCTCCTCGACCTAGTGCGTGCTTGGGCATGGTGCCTTAACTTTGATGCCCCGTGCTTAGAAATGGTGCATCGATTTAGTGTCATGACATACCCTAGATAAGGTTCTTCGGCAGTGCTTGGCTAAACATGGTGCTTCGGCAGTGCTTGCCTAGGCAGTGCCTCGACCCAGTTCCATGACATGCCCTGGAGCAAGGTGCCTTGGCTTGGTGCATGCCTAAACTGATGACTATGCACAGTGCGTAACTAGACCGAGTGCCTCGCCACAGTGCGACACAGCTGCCTAAGCCCGAGATCCCTTTGAGCACTGGCCGCCACTTTTGGACTCTCGCGTGACCAGGCTTGGTGCCTAATTTGAATCTTCCCTCGACTGTACCGTTTCATGTTTGTACTAATTTGTGATGACTAGGCACCTGTGTATTTGTTTCCAGGTGCCTAGGCTGACCTGTATGTTTTGTATTGAAGCAGAGGATTTTCCGCGTCGAGCTGGCCAGAACTGCTAAAACGCGGTGCCGACTTCTTTGCCGTGACTGCGTAATGTAGCGAGGTGCCTTAACTTTAATTCCTGAGCGCGGTGCCTCGGCATGATGCCATGAGCGCTGGGTAGGGGCCTTGGCCAAGTGCCATGCTTAGACACGGTGCCTCGGCCTAGTGCCATGACATACCTAGATAAGGTGCCTCGGCCTAGTGCTTCCCTTGACACGGTGCTTCCCGGCTGTGCTCTGAACACGGTGCCTTGGCCTTGTGCATGACATGCACAAACCAGTGCCTTGGCTGGAGTGCATGCCCTAGTTTCTGTTGTGACTTGGCCTGGTGCATGCCCTGAAGACAGGATAACCCGGCGTGGTGCGACAAAGTAGCCCGGAGTGCCTCGGCGTAGTGCATGCCTATACACGGCGACTCGGTATAGTGCATGCGAGACGCGGTGCCGCCGACTGGTTGATGACATGCTAGCGAGGTTCCTCGACTGGTGCCGTGCCTAACCATGGTGCATCGATTTAGTCGCGATGACATGCCCTGAACAGGAGTGCGTGCCTAGTGCATGCCTACCCAGGTGACTCGGCCTAGTGCATGCCTAGACACGATTGCCTCGGCACAGTACCTTGCGAACAACGTGCTTTCGACCTAGTGCCATGACACATGCCTGAACAAAGATTACTTTGAGTATGGTCAACTTTTCCCCTAAGCACGGTGCCTCGATTACAGTGCCATGACATTACTGAACTGAGATGCATCGACCCTAGACATCGTACCCAGGCACGGTGCCTTGGCGAGAGCCGTGTGAAGCGATTGTGTCTCGGCTGGTTCGTGACGCCACCAAGCTGGGATCTTCGGCTAGTGCTGTCTAGACATGAGATTGCATCGGCACAGTGCTAGACCGCGATTTCGTCGAGTGCCATGAGCATGCTGAAACAGAGGTGCCTTGGCCTGGTGCATGCTGAACTGATGACTCGGCTTTAGTGCATGCCGAGAGACAACGAAGCCTCGGCTGGTCTGACATGCTGAAGCGAGATCTTGCCGTCTGCTAGTGCGCATGCACTGAGCAGCGGTACGACTACAACCCTAATGCATGCCTGAACCGCGATTGCCTGACTTTAGTGCCATGACATGCCTAGGCAAGGTTCCTCGGCTGATGCGTACTTTAAGCTTGATGCCCCTCACGACTACTTTGCCATTATGCGAAATTTGGTTCCATCGGCTTTAGTGCATGCTGAGCGCGGTGCCCACCTCGACTAGTGCGGAGTGGACTTCCTAGGAAAGGCTGCCTTGGCGGTGCCATGCTTAGACCACGATTCACGGGCACTGGTGCCATGACATACCAAGATAAGGTTCCTCGGCTTTGATGGCTTTGCACAGACACGGTGTGACACCAGTGCTTGCTAGACTTGTGGTTCCTTGGCTTTAGTGCCATGCCCTAGCGACGAGTGCCCTCCGGTCTAGTTCAATGACATGCCTAGGCGAGGTGCCTTCACCTAATTGCATGCCTAGACACGGTGACTCGGCCTGGTACCGTGCCTGAACCAGCTGTCTTATCGGCAAATGTAGTGCACGTTTCACGATTGCCTCGGCATACAGTGCCATGTTTGTGCTTAGCAGTGCCCTCGGCACAGTTCATGCCTGAACTTAACGTGACTCGGTCTTGTGCATGATTGGGTGCCCTTGATGAGAATTTGAGGCTAAAATCAGCAAAATTTATATACACCTAAGTTCCTATACTGCCAGTAGTCATTTCTACTTTGCTGATATAGTGGTCCTTTAGGGTCGAACACGGGGGATAAGGTTTTCATCCCAAAAATGGTTTTACATCGGTGCATGAAGGTAAGGCTTTCTATTTGGACTCTTTGGGTGTGTTTGAACGGTGGGAATGGTTTAGCGAGGGTGGCAAAACTGAAAGTAAGGTGAAAAAGTTAACTTTGAAGATTTAGGTCACTAACTTGACTTGGGATTAGAATGGCTCTTGATGTCCTCGGGTTTTATCCTAGCGTTAGCGACATGCAACATAGTCCATGGCATAGCGGGATGTGTTTAACTAGCGAGCCTCGCCCATGAAGCAACTCTGTTTGGTCGATACGGGTGGCATCGTTATGGCCCCTTTAACATTTGAGCCTGACATTCAATATCATCTCGGAGGCTCGTAAAGAGACCATCTAAAGAACAACGTACATCATCACTAATTATGCCTTGTATTCTAAAGCGTAGAGTATTAGCCCAATCAATAACATTATTAAATGCTAATACAACCTAATTTGACTTGACATATAAATATCATTTTTAAAGAGGCTCGTAAAGAGACCATCTAAAGAATCACTTGATACCTCTCTCACCCGAATATACCTTTGGATCTGAGCATGGAGTATTGGCCACATTAATGACATTCAATGTTATGTGACCATGTTTGAGAATATAAGGGCCATAAATACACTACAGCGCTTTTAGTACAAGAGGACAACATGCATATGCCCCACCACCAAGCTAGCTTTGCTTCTCTTCCAAAGAAGGAGGCTTATGATCTCTTGAGTTTGTCATCCTCAGAGGGGTGTTTAGCCGGCCAAGGAAAGTAAGAAAGAAAGAGGAGAGAAGAGAGAAAAATAAAACCTAACTCTGATACAATACTTTATTTACAAAAATGGCTTACAAAAAATATCTCCCGGTGTTCACTAAAATTGTTGCTTAGGTTACAAAACAAGAGGGGCTTTATGAGGCCACCTCGAGGCATGAAAGAAATACGAAGCAGATGAAATTGGCTAGAAGTTATAGAACGGTCGTATCTGTAGCCGGATTTGGAGCGGTTTGGCGTCGGTACAACATGACGAGGCGCCGATTTTTCGCTGGGTGAGAATTTCGCTAATTAGCGAGTGGCGCAAAATTCAGCAGCAAATTCATGGGGGTGGGCAATTTTGTGGCCTGGCCGGGTCTTGTGGCGAATCGGTATTTTTAAATGAGAGCCGGTCTTCGCCCGAAATTTGAGTGGTGCTTGAGGGGTGGCATTTTTCGCAGGTTGCGAAATTTACCATTGGGATTGCGGTACGCAATCTTACTTGAGGCCCACCGCGCTGCGAAAATTCTTTGCATTGTTGATCCTTCCAGCACTTTCATCTGCCTTGGCGCATGAATTTTCTTAAACTGCCTTTGTTTTTCTCATTGATTCTTGGTGGTTGATGTTTGAGACTTCAATTCAACTTCATGATTTCATCCCTTTTGTATTGAATTGAACTCCCGAGTGCACAAATACACCGCAAAACAACCAATACCCTTTCTAAATGGCATAAGTGCTACTAAGAAGACTAGAACACTTCAATTGGTGTAGTGACATGATTAATCATGGCAGCTCAAAGGCTTATCACAATATAGGGTTCAAAATTGCACTTTTGGGCGTGTTACCTCTAACTTAGAAAAGTTCCGCTGATCGCCCGCAATTTTCTCAGGAAATAAAGAAAAGGAAGATGCATGTGGTGATTTACCAAGGTTATGGAGGATTCAAAAGAAAAGTTTATATGTATAAACATTTGCATCATGAAAAATTGGAAATCAAATTTGAAAGCGAAATGAAAGAATCAAAACCATACAAGAACATTTGGTCAAAAATTGGTTCCATGAGTTTGGAAGCAATTTCCACACAAATCCCTAATGGTTCTTTTGTAACAGTTGGCTTGATAAATTGCAAGGTACAACCCTGCTCCCCCCCGACCTAGCGCGACATGGCGCGGCGGTGAAGGCGACACAGATAAGGGTTAGTTACACTCTTCTTTCAGCATTCATCTACATGGTAAGATTAACGATGCTTAAAGATGGAGCTTCACGAGTCAGGTGTAGCGAGTCCATACGGGAGTAGGCTCGACGGTCGTTGGGTTTAGGGCGTAACCCAGCGGGGATCATGACCACTAACTCTAAAGGCACACCGGACTCGAATGACTTGAAAGGTAAGCACCACGATCATTAAGCTTCACTATCCACACATGTAACGAACCAGCCAAATGATGTCCTGACCAATTAAGGCTTAGGGCATCGAGGGCTTAAGAGCTTTATGTATGCACCTCGATCGGTGCTTCCGGGTTTGAGAAAACTTCCGCTGCAGAGCTTTATTTTCTTTTTCTTATTTTCTTTTCCTTTTTCTTTTTGCTTTTTCTTTTCTTTTTCTTTTGGAGGGAGACAAGCACTTTATTGGTCTTCAGTATGGGTGAAACACAAACCTATGCAGGTTACTTCCAGCATGCTTAAAGGGTGGCTATGCAAAGAAGTGAAAGGAGGCGGTGCAGAATTCGCAACCCTATTGAAATAAATAGGGTCTTGATTGCGCAGGAAATTTCAAGGATGAGCATCTTTGGAGCGCCAGTGACCAAAATTTGTTCAAGCATGAATTTGTCTAGCATATATAAGTAATAACGGTGATTTCAATTTTAACACAAAGCGATTCAATTATTAGATTTGGCAGCGATTCGGTGTTCAATTGAAAAAGAAAAAAGCTGTTACTGAGTGAAGAGGCGCCTGGCTCATGAAGTATGTACGAAACTATATATATATAAAGGACTAGAAAAAAGGAGAAAAGAAAGAAGAAAAGAAAAAGAGAAGAGAAAGAAAAAAGGAAGAAAAGAGAGAAAAAAGAAGAGAAAAGAAAACGTTATGGCTAGAAGTGGCTGTATGGTCATCGGCTAAACATACAAAGAAATGTCCCCTATTTGCTTTCTTGGCTAATACAAAAATTCTAATCAAAATCGGTGAGCGGAGTTGATAAAGAAATTGGTAACTAAACAAAGATAACAAAGAAACACAGAAAACACACCAACTCTTGTGGTGAGTGGTGGTCTGTAACTTAGCTATTTGCCGAGCATATCGGAGAATTTGTTGGAGCAGGTAGGAGCTTAAATGGGGTTGGACAACAAGGCCGGCGTGCAGGGCCTGCATCACATGCCATGCGGGTTTGTCTGCATTTTGCCATCTTGTTTGAGGAGTAATTAACAGGAAATGCGAAGCAATAGCCCTTCTTTCAATGGCAGATGTGCATGGGCGTGTCTGGTTTCGGATTTAGCTTTGGGAGCTGAGGTTTTTGAGTTTCTTCACCAGTGTGAGCGGAAGTATGTACGCCGGGTGGTCCTGAGTTGCACGCGATGGGTTGTTTGGGTTGGCGTGGCTTTGGTAGTGACCCGATGGGGCTCTTCCATTCAGCTGCACCTCTCTCATTACCCTCGGTCGGCTTGTGGGGAGGTTTCAACAGCCGCTTTTTTCCTGGCCCATATTCTACACATAATTGGCTGGGGGCACCTTGAGGATTTACTCGGGGAGGATCTTCTTTGGTTTCCTCTTTTCAGATTCCTCCTGGGCGCAATTGAGCTTTGTTCACCCATAACGAGTGTTAGTCGGCTCTTCCTCAGATTCTCCCTCCTCTTGATGAAACCCAGCCCGATTGGTGAGCTTTAAGATGGATTCCTGGCACGGATGTCCCGATTTTGATGATTTCACTTTGGAACCCATCTGTTTACCTTGTTCGAGCTCTCAGCTACATCTCAGTTTGTGATTGCTTTCAGTCACTACCCTTTGCTCCTCTGAAATTGTCCGCTTGTTTGCTCAAATTCGGGATGGCTTGTTCAACGAGGGTTGAGGGTGATGGGATTGTTCTTCTGTACGGGAGGTTGAGGGTAAAATATTGGAGAAGCATGAGGTACATATAAGTTGAGAGACATTATGAGTGGGTGCACTCATCCATTGGTCTCTATATTCCCTCATAGACCTATATGGGTTTGGATTTTATACTCTGAGGTTCTTGCCCTTGCCATGGAAAGGGTTTCCTATCCTAAAATTTGTCATGTAGCTCTAGAGGTTACCCTACATTTGTATTGTTCTCCATATGGGATTCCATTTTCTCCAATTCAAACTAAAAGGAAAATGCGTTTATGGTTGAAATGGGCCACCACAAAGCTGCTTTCTGAGAAAACGATCTTTGCAGGCACTTTTTTTTTTTTTTTTTACATATATATGAATTTTTTAACGAGTGAAATAAAACAAAGAAGAAAAAGAAAAGAAAAGCGCCAGCAGAAAACTAGCGTTGAGGAGTTCTTGTCAAGTTATGAAAACTACTTGGAGTTCACGCAGCGGATTCAGGGTAAGTTTATATTTGTGATGTTGATCGCAAGTACACTTCAACTTACACCAACGTAGTGATTTGGCACCATCCACGTGTGGCGCGTTTGGTCGTGCCTGATGAGGCCCCAAGCCAAACCATTAAAGGTATATACACCCCAAGTTCCTACTATTTGCGGTAGTCAAGCTGCTATGATATGGTGGATCTGGTCGGGTCACGGGGATGGGTTTCATGTCTAAAAATTGTTTGCACATCGATTGCATGAAGGGTAAGGCTTTCTATTTGGACTCTTTTAGGTGTGTTTTCAATTGGTGGGAGCTGGTTTAGCTGGGGTGTGCGAAAGTAAAGGTGAAAAAGGACCCAACTTTGAAGATTTGGGTCATATTAGCAAGGATTAAGGACGAAGCAAATCCTGGGTTTTATCCTCGTGTTATGACATGCAACCTATAGTGTGGCATACTTGGGATCATATTTAACTAAGAAAACCTTCTCGCCCGTGAAGCAGACCCATTTGGTCGATACGGTAGCATGCGATTATGGCCCCTTTCTTTGTTTGAAACCTAACACATTCAATATCATCTGGAGGCTGTGAGAGACCATCTAAAACGGCGTACATCTATCTACACTAATTATACCTTGTATTCTGAAGCATGGAAGTATTGGCCCAAATCGATAACGTGTGAAATGCTGGCATGCGACCCTAATTTGAGAAACCCGACTTATAAATATCAGTTTTTAAAGAGGCTCGTAAAGACCATCTAAAAGAATCACGGTACCTCTCTCACCGAATATGCACTAGATCTAAAGCATGGAGTATTGGCCCGTGTGACATTCAATGTTATCTGACCATGTTTTGAGAATAGCAAGGACCATAAATGCACTACCGGCAGCTTTTAGTGTTGAGGACAAGCAATGTGCATACTGTGCCACCCTGAGCTAGCTTCAGCTGCTCAGCCTTCAAAGAAGGAGGCAGCAGTACATCTCTTGAGTTGTCCATCCCTCGAGGGGGTGGTACGACGGTAGGGAGAAGTAAGAAAGAGGAGAGAGAAGAGAGAAAAATAAAACCCTAGCTAAAATACAATACTTTATTTACAAAAATGAAAACTTACAAAAATATCTTCTCTCCCCCAAATTGTTGCTAAAATTGTTGCTTAGGTTACAAAACAAGGGCTTATAAATACCTGAGGCATGAAAATGCCGAAAACCTATAAAGTGGCTAAGTTATAGAGACGATTAAGTAATACACCAAGTTTGGAGCGGTTTGGCATTAATTCTAACATGTGAGGCATCCAATTTTCGCTAAGAAGTGAAGAATTTAGCTAATTAGCGAAATCAACGGTCCTAATGAAACTAGAGATTTCGTAGGGTGGGCAATTTGTGCTTCAGCGAGGAATTTTGCTAAGTAGCCCGAAATTCTTGTGTTGAGAGTCGGTGTTGCAGCTGGGAGGAACGGTCAACTAGCGTGGGTTCCCAGTTGGTCTGGCTGGCATTTTTCAGAGCTTGGGTTCTTGAAATTTTCTTTGGAGTTGAGAAAATTTTAAGCAATCTTGGCGGCAATTTTACGCTTTATAAAATAAATTGTTGATCGCCCGCACTTTTCATGCACGCCTTCAAGCGCATGGTACTGCTTGGCTGCCTTTGTTTTCTCATTGATTCTTGGTAGTTGATGGGCGGGACCGGAATTCAACTTCATGATTCATCCGCTTTGTATTGAGATTGAACTCGGGGTACCTGAAATACTGCAAAACAACCAAAAAATACTACAAATGGCATAAGTGCTACTAAGAAGACTAGAACGCCGATTGGTATAAATGACATGATTAATGCGTAACGCACCGAAACCTATCCTAATATGGGGGTTAGAAATTTTTTTGGGCGTGTCGATGCATCCCAGAGCTGCGGGTGCCTCGACTGAGTCATGATGACGTGCGGGGCGAAGGTGCGCGACCCTGGTAAATGGTAGATGGCTTCCTCGGCAGAGCGAGGAGACATGCCTAGGCACGGGTGACTCGGCTTTAGTGCATGCTGAACTTGATTGCCGCCGTGCTGACACATGCCTGGAAAGACCTGGTTTAAGTGCATGCCTGAACACGGTGATGACTGGTGCATGCAGACCTGCGACCAGGGTTTCATAGGCTTGTGCTGAACAAGGTGCCTTGGCTGGTGCGATACGAATAAGGTGACTTCGACTAGTGCGTGCCTGAACCACGATACTTGTAAACCTTGTGCCATGACATGCTGACCTGAGTGCCTTCACTGGTGTACTGAACCGTGCGGCGGCTGGTACATGCAGGCTGGTGACAAGCTGGTACCATGACAAGCCCTGAACAAGATTCCTCGGTCTGGTGCTTTCTGAACACGCGATGTCTCGGCCCTGATGCCCATGACATGCCTAGACAAGATGCCTCGGCCTTGTGCATGATTCATGCCACGGTAGGGTGATCGGAATCAACAAAATTTTGTTTCCTATATGTTCCACTCACTACTGCTTGTGGTGAAGTACTTGCGATATAGCGGTCTGGGATTCGAACACGGGGGGTTGGTTTTCATCCAGCGAATGATTTGCATCGATGCTTGAAAATGGTGAGACTTTTGTTTGGATTTTGGATTTGGTTAAAACGATTGGAGGTTGATTGTTCACGCATCGTGCGCGGTATGGCTTAAAATGAAGTGTGAAATGGTAACCTTGAAGGCGAAAGATTATTTAGCGATGCGGCTAGAGTGTCTGATTGTCACTGAGGTTATTTCTCGCGTGGGAGCAAATGACATACTCCAGTCGGCAAGCAGGACTGTGTTTAGCTATGAAACCTAACCACAAAACCACTACATTGGCGATCTCGAGCCAAGTACTAAGCATTGGTCAATCGGTTTGAAACCAACGACTAACCTCATTTCGTGGCTCGTAAATGACATCTAGGGATATCGATTGCATACCATTAGGGCTGCGAACCACTACGCATAGCAAAGTATTGACGAGGAAAAGACATTAGAGCGAAGCATTAAACCCTAGTTTGGAAAGTTGGGAACCATAAATCTGCATTTTGTAACATTCAAAGCATGAGGACAACTGCGGCAACCAAAGCAACTAGCAACCCTCTTCAAGGTATGAGGCTTAGCCGACATCCGCGAGTTGTCATCCTCAAGGGGTGTTTGGCAGTAGAGAAAATGGAAGAAAGGGAGAAGAGAGCAAAATAAACCTAAAATGAAAAGGCTGCGAGGAAGCGTAGTAAAATAAATAGTTACTTAGGGTTACAAAGTTGTAGGAGCTTATATAACTTCAACCCCATGGTCAATGAGCGACAAAATTACCTAAAATGTGTGAGATTACATAAGGACAAAATGGTAATTTATCAAAGAACGTGGTCGTTTAGATAAAAAATACAGCTTACAAGGCGAGCAATTTTAAGCTGCTGGAAGCAATTTAGCTAGCATGCGAAGAAGCCCAATATGCTAGCGAGAATTTTGTAGCTTTAGCGAGATTTTCACATAATTGAAAATTTTGCTAGGATGCGAAATTACCATTATAATTCGCGAGGCCCTACAATCTAGCGAATTTTTCGCAATCATGGCAATCACGGTTTGCTGCGCTTCTACGTTTTTGATACAACATCACTTCCTACACTTTTTATTCATCACTTTGCCTTCAATTCTTTAACCCATCTTGACATTTCATCACCTCAGCTTGGAGTGCAGGGTTCTCACATTCGGCACGATAAGAAGCTAGGTTCCCTAACGAGTTCCCAAGATGCGCAAAACTATCCAAAGCGATCTCGAAAAACAATCGAGAAGCACTAAATTGGACTTGCACATGACAATTGGCTTAATTCACGCATATGATTAGTGCGCAAAAAGCACTCAAAACCTACCTTAAATAGGGTTCAAAATAACACGGCACTAATCACACCTAACGAAACACGTTGCACAGTCCCACATAGCAATGCTAAAATAATAAGGGTATGCATGCTGTACTTTTACAAAAAGTGTATGTGGTTCAAAAAGTGCATGTACAGATTGGCCTTACCTTTAAAATGAGCGATTTACACCACGTTCAAGAATCGACATGAAGAACAAAAACCATAATAACAAGTTTTTAGGGGCGACATCGATTTCAATGAAGTCAACATGAACTTCCACGAACTGGTGTTTCTGAAGTTAACTGGCTTGAGCGATAAAATTTACAAAGTATTTCCTATTTAGTTTGCGCCATGATAAACAAGGCGGTGAACAACCCCTAAATAGAATTTCGATACACTCTTATTTTATTTGGCTATATTGTAGGGGTCTGATGCTAAAAACTTCGACTTCACCAAAGTCAGGTGTAGCGGGTCCGATGACTCAGGCTGGTGGGTTTGGGCATGACGAAGGACGACTGACCGCTGAGCTTCAGGGCTGCTTGGACTGGGAGCTGACCCAGAGGAATTAACTTCATTGCATTTGGCACACCACACCTTGTGCAGCATTTCAAGATGGGCTGACTCCAGTTTGTTTTGATTAAAGTTTGAGGGCATCAGGGCTTTCAGAGCTGCCCAGCACACCCAGGCATGGCATTGGGTTTAGGGGCTTGGAGTGTCGAAACTTTGTATGGCACTGTTTGCTATTTTCTTTGCTTTTGTTTCTTCAGGCTTGACCCATTGAGTGTTTAAGCTCTCGGGAACTTTGGACTCCTGTAGCAAGATTGACTCAAACAGGGATTGGGCAGAGCCTGCAGGAAGGAACAGCTGAAGCTGTGAGGCTGGCTCCGTATGGGTGGCATGGATTCAACTAGGGGTTGTTTCGGATTGGGATGCTCAAATCTAATTGTTGAACAAACTCTATATGGAATTTGCCTCAGCCAAGGCACAGGACTCAGAGTTTTTGAAGTTAAAGCAGTAGATACAGAAGCAAAGAACACAAAGTTATTAAAAGATTAAGAAAAAGCAGACAACACCAGGTTTGCCTGCTTTGGAATGAAACAATTGTGCTGAGGATACTCTTGGTTTGCGGAATACGAGACTTAAGGAGATGGGGCGCCTCACTGGCACATGGTGGCTGGAGAAAAGGGGCATTCACATTTGTTGAGCGTTATGATTATCAACAAAAAGTGAAATCAAATGCCAAACTCTGATTGCTACCAAAAATTTTAAACAGAAGGAATTTAATCAAAAACTAAGCTTGATGAGATGGGTGGCACGGGGCCAAACGGCGACCACCAGCATGGGCGATATTGAATTTATTGGGGTTGGGGAGGGTGCAGAAGGGGAGAATTTCCTCCACGACGATCTGGCACTTACATAACATGGGGGCTTCACCTACGTCCGTGACTTTAATCACCCTTGTTATCATTTGGGTTGAGTAGGTCCAGCGAACCATTGGGGGTATGCACCTTTGAACAATGAATGGACAGATCCATGTGACGAGGCTTGCGAAAATAAGATGGGTTTGGAGTCATACGGGAGGACTTGCGGTCCCCCCTCGGTAGTGAGAATTCTTCCAGTTATCGTTTGATCATGCCATTTTTATCTTTCCTTTCTTGATTTTAAATTCAAGTAGGCATCATTTCGTATTTCTTCAACTCATTGAGATCGAGAATCTCTTGACTCGGCCGCTATGAATCCATGTTACGCTTTTGTTGATTGCCATATGCCTTATATTGATCTCCAGGTTGTTGTGTGCTTTACCGCCCAGACCAGCGAATGGGGGACATTTTGAAGGATTGTCTTGAAGTGTTACGTAGGCCCACAGACATCAGCGGGTTTGATGGACGATCTTTTGTTTCTATTTGCACCACGGCTTCATTAGAATGGTCTTAATCACGTTACTTGAGTTCTACTTGACCCGCTTTGTTTGAGATGGTAGGGGTGGCCGCCGTGAGCTGCATGTTAGCCATGGGGTTTCAAAGGTTTTGTTAGCGAATCGTGACTCCATCGCCCAGCAATGACTTTTGGCACCGAACCTAGAAGATGTTTGCTTTCAGAATTTAAGTACCACCCTTTGTGGTCATTGGTTTTACGAGGATTGCTTGACCCACTTGGACACGTAGTCACTCCCACAAAAAATATATGTATGACCATAAGATGTGGGGGAAAGGTCCCGTAAAGCGTGCCCAACATCGAAATAGCTCGACTACTAGAGGTTCGAGGGGCATCCTTATGGCGAGACAACTTCTCGAGTCTTTGGCATCTATCACACACTCGGCACATTTGGTGTGCTTCCTTAAACGAGGAAGGTCGTAAACGAGGCTATGACACCTTCTTTGATGTTTAACGGCGCAAAGTGACCACCACGAGCACTCGTGGCGGGTGGCTCCCGGGATCTGTTGTTCTTCCTGGGCACATTTCTTTGATTATCGATCTGCACGGTATTTGAGCAGGGGGCTGGCACCCAATAATAGGAGTGGATCTTCGCAGAAATACTTGCATCTGCATTCTTTCAATCAGGTGGGATTTCTCCTGTGGCGAGGAAGTTAGCAATGTGAGCATACCAGGGAGCTTTTTCCAGCTGCATTAGGGATTCTTCAGGAAATTCATCATTGATGGGTGGGCTATGCGTGTCATGGGCTATCGTTAACCTTGAAAGATGATCTGCCACAACATTCTCTACCCCCTTCTTGTCTTTAATTTGCAAGTTGAACTCCTGAAGTAGAAGAACCCATCGGATAAGCCTTGCTTTGGCATTTTTGCTTGGTCGGGAGATATTTCAAAGCGAATGGTGCAGCCAAATGACTATATCGGAGACTAAGACTAAGTATGCTTTCGAGAAACTTGTACAGGCGTGAGCTACGCGACAATTTCGCTTCTACGTGGTAGTCTAATTCCTTTGTGCTTCATTGAGTTTGCTTGCATAATAGACTACATGAGGGTTTCCCATCCTCTCTTTGGCGAATGCGCTCAGATAGCAAGATCACTTGCATCACACATCACTTGAGGCAACTGCCAGTTGGGTGCTCGTACTATTGGGGCGGGTGATCAGGTAAGGGACCGAGTTCTTAGCTCTCTGGCATTCTTTCTTCCAAGAAAATTTTGCATCTTTCTCTGAGAATACGAGGGGTTTAGCAATCTTCGAGGAAGTCTTTAATGAATCTTCTATAGAAACTGCGTGACAATTGCCTAAGCGTTTTTGTTGGGGATGGCGGGTTTGGAAGTAAGTTCAATTTTTAGCTACAGTCGACTTCTATTCCCTCTTCGGAAATGTGTACCCGGTACAATTCCTTGGTTGCTCATAAAAAATGGCACTTCTCCCGAGTTGAGCACCGGGTTCTTCTACATGCACCTCTACGAGGATGGCCTCAGTTAGTCGGACATTCTTCAAAATTGCCTCCATATCTGCATTGATATCATCCATGTATGCCCGGCGATGCGCTCCGCCATATCGCTAAACATCGCAACGCCCATCTCTGAAAAAGTGGGTGGGAAGTTTGCAAAGACAAAAGGCATTCTCTTATAAGCATGCGTGCCAAATGGACAAGTAAAGGTAGTCTTTTTCTGATCCTCTGGTGCAATCTCTATCTGAAAATACCCTGAATAGCCATCAGCGATAGAATCGGATGTCGAAGAAACTCTCTGAGGTGATCGATGAACTAGCGGGGAAGTGATGTCTTTCTTGGCCACCTCATTGGGCCTCCTGTCTATGCACTCTCAGCCGTTAGTGAGTTGGGTGAACAATTCTTACCCTTTTCATTTTGGTTGTCAGCTCTCGACTTCTTAGGCACCACACGGGTTGGGCTTACCCAGTGTATCGGAATGGGGGTAAAATGATGCAGGCAGGCTTGATTTTAGGACTTCAATGCGAACTACTTCTATGAGTGGGGGTTCAAGCCTCATTGTGGGCACGCCTCACAGCCTTGAGCTCTCTTCTAGGTAAATGTGATGGGTGCGGTGTTGGGTTATGCCTTTTAAAATCAGAAATTTTTCCACCCCGATGCTTGCTTGTTCCTTTGGAGAAGGTGCGGCGAGGTTATGCTCCTCTTGTGAAGTGGTCAACGATGATGGGAGACATTGTCCATTTTCTTCCGGGAATGCATACTTGACTCAGTGGGAGGGGGTTTGAGCTCTAGCGTCGAGGTTGCTTGGTTCATCACCCGGTGCAGAGGTAGAACTTCTATTTTCTCCTCACGATACCCACACTCTACGCTCACATACATTGAGAGTTCTTGTTCTCGAGGCACTCGGATAACTGGGGTGCCCATACTTGCGCTTCTTGCTCACATTAGCACTTTGTTCTTGAAATTGCATCTATTATACGAACTTCTTCACGGTCGTCTTTCCTGAGTGCATATCTGCATAATTTCGAATGAAAGATATTGAGTTAGGTCATATTATGTGAGTTGCATAACCCGATTCGGCGGAGTTTATTATGGCATTCGAGAAGTAGCGAGAATGGCCTCCCAGTATGATGGGCACATGATTGGCTCAGGCATGCTTAGGCTCTATGTCCAGTAGACAAAGTCCAGGTAGTAGAATCATTCCGCTTGTATTAAAGCGCATCCTCAATGGTCCCCCTTTGGTATTTTAATAGACCTATTGGCTAGTGACAGTGTGTGATGGGCGTGGGTTTAAGGAGTCAAAGCTTTGAGCCCACGAGTTGCTTGTACATAGAATACGTTAAAGGTTCACCACTAGCTCCCAGCGAGAATCCCAATAGTGCTTTCTCCGCACTAATGCCTCGATATTGTTAGAGATTGTAAGGACATCTCGAGGTCTTTATGACCTCTTTGAGTCTTGCACTCAATGATAGCACTCACTTGCTTAGTCAGAAAGGCCTTTTTGTTTACATTAAAACCTCTTTTTACCGTGCATAAATCCTTCAAGAATTTTGCATATGTGGGGACTTGTTTGATCATGTCAAGGAGAGGAATGTTAACTCTTGAGTAAAACCTGCAGCATTTACGTTTGGTTAGCGAATTTTCTTTTCGGAGGCTTTGTGGGAATGGAGGGTACAACGGTCTTCACCTCTTGCTTCCTTCCTCTCTGTTGTTGATGTTCTTTCTTGTGGCGGATCGGCTGCTGCGGGAGCTGGTGTTAGTACAGGCTAGGCTGGCGATCACCGATTAACACCACTTCTTAAAGTCACCAACGCCTTCTTTCATCCGATTCTTACATTTTTAGATCATTGGTTGACATTTCATACACTACACTCCACGATATTGTTAATATTTGGGGAGGGGAACCTTCCTTTCTAGCGCCTGCGGCTGGCGGTTGAATGACAACGAAATCTCGGAGTGCATATTGTCGATTTCTGTTGGTGAGCTTCCATTTGCTTGATTTTAAAGTTGGTTTGAACGTTCCAACACCTTACGTTTGCTTCTGAGGCGTTGCTACCACTTTTCACTTAAATTCGAGGATCGATGCACTTTCAGCGGGGAGAAAGAAAGTGGGCGGCTATTTGTTGTGTTGAAGTGGGCCAGCGCTGTGTGCTCTGGAGGGACATATGCAGGGGGTTTTGGCTTCCATGACAGGTTTGGATGATTTCTCCAATTAGGGTTATAGGGGTTGCCATATGGAGCATTTATGGGTGGCTTATTTTGATTCAGGACATGGGAATGCTCTTGACCAGTGTAGGGATAGTTATTTGTCGGCAATCCAAAAGCGAAGCTAGATGAGATGCGGAGTAACTTGTCTTTGCATTTCATGCGGCTTCTCATTTCGGCTCCTCGACAGTCAAAGATGTTCCGATTTGCCTTCATCTCTACGTGTCTTCGGGAAGTGCATAAATGCCCCTCTACACGGTGATTCGAAGGCCGCTTGATCTTTTGACTTCACGCCGATTCCGGTTCATCCCATGCCGCTTTGAGGTTTAGACCACATAGTTTCAAAGTCCATGGCCTCGTACGGGTGCTTGTAAAATCACCTCGCACATGGTTTCGATAGTTACTTCGCCAGGCGGGAGACATACCATCATAAAAATGATTCACCGACATCGCATATGAACCATGGTGTGGGCAGTGCGGTGATGGTCTCAGCGGATCTTTCCGACTTGATAATTTCTCTCATTGTCATGGGGTGATAGGTGTGGATCTGTCTTTCAATGTTGGTCTTAGTTGTCTTGAAGAACTTCTTGGCTCAGCTTGAAGTTAGGCTGTTTCTGGCTAGTTCTGAGCCTCGAGTGAATTGGGCCATATTTTGGCTTTGTCATGAGGGGTTAACGGGAATGCTTCAGCTGCTGGAATTCATGTGGGTTGATGATTAGGTGCCAGTGAGGTGAGCTAAAATCCATGATATTTACTTATGCACCCCTGGGGGTTCACTCTTTGCGGGTAGTCAGGGTTCTTGCCGGCATAGTGGTCTAGGGTCGAACACAGGGGATGGGTTTTTCATCTAAAAATGATTTGCATAAGTGCACGAAGGTAGACTTTCTATTTGGCTGGATTTTTATAGTTTGAACGATTGTGATAGTGGCGATTAGCTATCAAGCGAAAATGAAGTGTGAAAAGTTAACTTTGAAGATTTAGGTCACTAGCAGTAACCCAGAGGCGACAAAGTGTCCTCGAGTTTGCATCTCGTTGTAATGGCTTGACATAGGTCGAAACCCTGGCCCGGGATATGTTTGTGAGAAGGCATTTGCCGCAAAATCATTTACATTTGAGTTAACAGGGGATAACATTATCGTGCCCTTTTTGGTTTAAACCAACATTAAACATCATTTCGGTGGCGCAAGTGAGACATATCTAAATGAACCAGTGCATCTAGTAATGTATACGCGTATCACAAAACATGTTAAGTATTGGTACGGATTAATAACGATGCAGTGCTATTCAACCCATATTTTGAAGACCAGGGCCGCAAGCACCCAGTACACGTAGCTTTTTAATACAAAGAGGACAACTGCGTATGCCCGCCCACCCAGCTAGCTTCCTTTCTCTTCAAAGAAAAAGAAGCAGCGAACATCTCTTGAGTTGTCATCTCAGGGGTGTTTGGCAACCGAGAAAAATAAGGGAAAGAGGAGAGAAAGAGAAAAGAAAAAACCAAACTAAAGCTAAGATATTTTAAAATAAAAACTTGCAAAATTGCTCTCCCGTTTGTTGCTTTCCTTTTTGGAAAGACAACATTGGTCTTCAAGTGTGGGTAACACAAACATCTTAGATTGCGACATGCTTAAGGCGGTGTACCAAGAAGTGAGGAAGCAAATGAATTCCATGATTTATTGAAACAATGCGGTGATGCGTGTGTGTAGGAATTAACCGGGGAGAAGCTTTGAGAGTTGAGGGGCGTGGCTGGAACTAAGTGACAAAAAATTATATCAAACATGGAATTTGGTTTCACACCAACATAAAGGTGACAAAGCGGGGGTTTCAAGTGCCTTTCCATTTAAAGAAGCGATTCAATTTCATCCCACGATTGAGCCGGATTCAGGGTATTTACGATTGAGCAATTCAAATTGTTGATTGAGAGACAAGCGTTGCATGGTTGGGCACAAAACATGGTATGCAAAGGAATACCGTATATATATATATATATCTTCGAATAGCTTTAAATACTTGAGGCAAAATGGTAGTACATGTACATACCAAAGCTAAACATGCAAAAAATATCGCGCTTTGCTATGGCTATCACATGAATCCTAATCAAAATTAGTAGGCGGGTTGATAAAAATTTAGTAACTATACAAAAATCATAAAAAAGGAACCCCAAACACCTTCTTCTTTATTGGTGGTGGTGGGTCTATTGTTCTTCTTCTTGACAGGCTTTTCAATACGAGTAAATTTGCGTCTGTGGTGGGCTCCTCTCTCGATCGGGAACACGAGGAAGGCTGAGTGCGTCGTAATGATATCTTTGAAGCATAAGGTGACCCCGAAAGGCTGGCCCTGCGATCTGACTGCTATGTAGGTTTGCCCGGTGAGCGGATGGCATCCGTCACACTGCGATCTCTCTAGGCTGGTGTGAACATGCTCGAGGTGAATGGTGCTGTTTGAATCGGGATGTGGACCCGGGGTATGTCGGCTGCGGTTGGATGTGGTCAGTGTGGGAGGAGAGATAGAGGTGACATCTGCGGCCCCGGACTTCTACATCTCGGGCTCGGCGGGCGTATCGTCTCTACGTGGGAGTCCTCGGCCTTTTGATCAGTACCTCCTCACGGTCTTTGATGTCGGAGGTGGAAAGATACGGTCGCTAGTCATCGCGGCTCTGCTTGACGAGGCAGGGCATCCCAATCACCTCACTCTCGATCTGGGCTCCTGCAAGATCCCAAATGCTACAGAACCGCCTGAAGCGAGGAGTAGTCTGCGGCATCGACAGCTGGGAGACTCTCTGTATCTTGAGGGCTTGTCAGATGGACCTTATACCAAATGCATCAAGGAGGGTCATCACCATTTCGGAAGAGGGACTAAGCCCAGTATCCTACGGTCCGACAGAAACCTCAGATGGCTCCCACTCCACATTGTCTGCGTAATCTTTGTGCTGGCGGGGAGCAGACTAAATCCGAATAAATGGTTCGATCGATGGCATCGAGGGGCGAGAGAGCCTCTGAAATGCGGGTCCGGGTGTGGTGTCTCGGCGGTGTCCGAACCCACCATCTCAGCCCGGTGGGGGTGGGCCCCGGGCCTCTATAACCACTTTAGTGGCGGCGTATCTGGGACCCAGTACTGAAATATCAGGCCGGCCAGCTACGAGTACTCATTCACGATCAGCGAAAGCCCGAAAAAACTCCGCAGCGGACGCCGCATCTGCTCCTCGAGATGTCATAGAATGATAGAAGCTGCGGCACCGCTCGTGGTGTAATCTTGCCCCGCCAGGTCATGAAGACGGTAGTGAATAATCTCAGATCAATCTGCGCTGGTTCTCCCACTAAATGCGGGATCAGCCCTCGGCACGGGACATGGTAGAATGACTCGATGAAAGTCCCTCGAATGTAGTGCGGTATTTACAGTAGGTGCCACTACGGTTTCTTGACCTCGATCCACGGAGGTAGGTGACAACGAGGGCGATGATAGCCCGCCTCCGCGGCCGCGACTGTGACGATGGGTACGCGTGGGGGAAGATGACTCTCAGGGCCGATGCGGGCAGCTTGGCCGAGACCTCCCAACTCTCCTCGGGTCACGGTGTTGATGGGGCAGGGTCGTCGGGTGTCTGATAACGACGAAATCCACTGTGAATGCTCCTCGGTCTTGCCTCAGAGGGGCCAGGTGATGAATGCTTGGAGCGGGACCAGGAGGCAGGGCTCTTCGGGTGTCTTGAATCGGCAGGCGAAGGCAGGGACCTGATGAGCCATATCCTAAAATACGAGATAAGGAAATGCCCGGAAGAGGGGCTCGACTCACGAAAATGCGGCGAGGAGCTCTTTGTATCTGGGCGAGGCTCGGGGTGGCGAATCACTGGAAACAAGCGGATGAGCACGGGCTGCGCGGCGGCCGGCTTAGGCTGAAGCCAGCCAAATAAGGCTACGATGGGGAGTGGCTCGGTGGGGCGGCAACGATGTGTTGACACCGGGGGCTCGGTCGTGGGGGCGCGCCGGCGGTGCGACGGTGCTTCGCCGGTTGTGACCCAGGTGCGACGAGGCCCCGGGAGATCACGAGGGCACGCTGCGCTCGAGCTCGAGCGGGGCGGAAGGGACTGCCGGCGAGTGGTGGCTTCTGATCCGCGTTGCTGGCAGCGGGAAGCAAATGGCGGGGAACCACGGCGCGGCGAGGAGTACGGCTTCGAGGGCGGCCGAAGCGGTGACGGGGTTTCTCGGGTGAAATAACGAGTGATTGATTAGCGACCCCTCCCCCCTTCTTATAGCCTGGTGAAGCGACGAGTCCGTACAGCCTTTTTTTAAGCTGTTTTAGCGGTAGCCATCTTCACTTTTTACGAAATTCAATTTTAGATTAATTATTGATAACATGTGAAATAAAAATTATTATAATAAAAATTACCATATGATATATAATTAAAAATTTAGCACAAGTACTATAATATATAAACAAAATTACTAAAAAGGGAAAAAGCGCGCTAATTTAGGAAACTTTCGAAAAATAATGAAAATTATCAAAATTAACTAACTTAAGACAAAAAGCAAAATTGGCTGACTATGGTCGATTTTTGAAAATACTTAGAACCGGTTAATCTCAAATTACTGAAGGTCGAGGAGAATGATCTCCTCGACCCCTGCGACTTTGAGGGTTGACTCCATGGTGTTGGGTGTCGGTGTTGAAGTGGTCCTCGGTGATGGCTTTTGAATTGAGCAATTGGCTTGCGTGGGTGTTGATGGCAAGACAATCTCTTCATCTCCTTGGCGATTATACTTTGCGATTACGTGAATGCGTAGCTACTAGCATCTTGACCCGTTGAAAACGACCGTGGGTTGTTGATTTGCTGTGTTACAGCAGCTTTTGCTTGTTGTTCGGATGAAAGATGTTCAACTCCATAGTCATGTTACCAAGGTAAGTTGCATGGGCTCCATTCGCGTAATTATTATTGCATTGGTTGTGACCAGAAATGGTCTTCAGATGATTGGAACATGATTGGGTTCACTTGCAAGGTGTACCGGTGTCAAGCACTACAAAATCGCGGGTAGTAAATTTGTCTATTTTCTAAGACATCCTCAACTATCCCCTTAGGGATTTTACCGATCTATCGGCCAATGAAAGTGTGTTGAGGTCGGTTTAAGTTCTGAACCTAGCGTATGCGAATCTGACATTGGGAGTTCCACCTTTGAAACTCTAAACCGGCGATGATTTATCTATCACTTCCACATTGACTGAAATTGTGAGAGATCACGGATTCCTTTTGTATTTTATTTGGATTCTTACTTTGGATATCTTGACTTTGTTCGGTAAATGCCTTTTCTCGATGCCCCTAATCACTTTATTGATTGTGCAAAGATCTTTCGAGTTGCATAGCGGGACTTGTTTGATTATGTCGATAGAGGTATGTTAACCTTCGCACACCTTAAAACCTCTAAGTACACCTTCTTGAGATGCCTTCTTCTTACCTCTAAGTGTGGAAATGGAGGGGTATGCGGTATTTCATTGAATCTTCCCTTTAGGAGAATATGGGGCTATGAGTTCTCCTCACGGTGGTCTTGGCAGGAGCTTTGGCATGGTGATCGACCTGCTTTCCTTCTCGGGGTATTGTAGCCTTAACCTCATCCCATTCTGGAATTGTTGGATGACGCACCTCATGAATTCCCTTAGGATTTGGAAGTGTTTGAGAAGGGAATCCCTCTTCTGCCCCATTTTCAGCCCGACATTGATGTAGTGTTGAATCGCATGGGTATGCGAATTTTTTAAGTTCGGGTTGCTCTCTAGCCCATCTATTCTCTTGTTCAATGTACTTTCTACAGTATCAATCCTTTGTGCAAGTTGCACATTGATTTTGCTCTTTCCACAAGGATTGCCTACCTTACTCAAATTTTAAAATGAAAACATTCCACACGAGGGAATGAGATAGTAGTGGTTGTGGTTAAGTAGAACAAGCGTAGTTTTGCTTTTTGAGGAAAATATGCAGAAACTGTGAAAGTTCAAGGGTGATTCTCGGTGGGTATGATATTATCATTATTATATTATTTATGGGATATTCATTCGGTTTTTTGCATTAATGATCAGTTGTTTTGTTTGTTCTGATCAAATCCTTATTTGTAGGGAGCCATAGGATTCTTGTTCTGCAGATGTATAGGGATTGGGAGAGTGGTGCGGATTGGTGTGTCTCGCGAGGATTACTCGATCCTTGCATGTACTTCATGTAGCCTTTTCCTTCAAGCTCCTCCTTCCTAGCTAAGGTTGAAATCTAGCTTTCATTTTCTATATCTACGGAGTGTATAAATCCCTCACAGGGTTGGTAGAACTCATTGTTTCCATTTCCCTAGGGTTTGGCTCATCCACGACCCTTAAGTTTGACCACATAATTTAAAAAATCCCATGGCCCCGTCCAGGGATCGCTTTACTCGAGAAAGTCTCACACTCCACATGGTTTCCAAAGGCGCCTCATGGCGGGAGGGCAGCCACCATAGAAGTGGTTTACAGCATCCATGTGTCGGAAACCACGTGATGTGGGCATGCAGCGATGGTCTCCATAAATCTCTCGACGAGTGAAATCTCTCACCATCTGTTTGCAAAGGTGTAAATTTGTCTTTTCAAATTATTAGTCTTATGAGCAGAAGAACTACTTCCCGGGGGAGTGCACTTTACTTGACTCGGCCAGAATTTCTAATGGTTCTGAGCCTCGATGAGTTTAGCCAAATCTTGGCCTTGTCTTTAGGGTCGGTGGAAATGCTTTTAACCCCCGGCAAATCCATGTCATCATACCTTCCTTAAGGTAGTGCATACTTCCTTAAAATCCCTAATATGTGTGTATGGATTTTCATTTCCATACCATGATATGTCAGGGAGTAGAGGTGTTTTGAAATATGGCCTCAGCGCTACGTGCCCGGCGGGGAGGAATGATACGGGGATGGGAGCGGTAACTCTAGGAGGGGTGGACAGTGATCCCTCATGGATTATGAAGGCATTGGATTCATTGGGGTTCAGTGACTTCTGTTGGTCTTTTAGGTAGTGGATCCAGCGTGGTATCGGTGTGTCACCTTTCCTTCAGCCCCGGGTCGAGGTTATTGTCTTGATTCTATGTAGTCTGCAGGGGTTCTACAATCACGACAACTTCACATACCACTGTACACAAGGCGAGACACGGCAAGAGCAGTAACTTGACTTGCAGGTTGGGATTATTTAAATAAAAACTACTTTGTATATATAAAAAAAACAAAAATGGTGAGAAGTACTTCAAAGTGATGAAAACTTGGGATTCTTGCAAGCGGGTTACAAAGAGTTAAGATTTACCTTCACTTGTGATGTTGATCACAAGTACATGACTTATCATTCGTAGTTTGGCACCATCCCGGCAGCGCCATTTGATCGTGCCCGCGATGAATTGATCGAAATCAACAAAATTTATACTAAGTTCCTCTATGCGGTAGTCGACTCTTTGCAATATAGCGGTCTAGAGATTGAACCACGAGGATGAGTTTTCTTCGATACGAGAAATGATTTGGTGAAGTCAGCGAGTCTTGAATTAAATTTGGATTTTTAAAGGCTTGGTAAAAACAGGGAGTAGATGGTTGGAAGCGAAATTTAAATAAGTAAAATGTAAGGCCAGAACTCCTTGACGGGTGGAGCCCACTTGAGTTTAAGATCCTAGGCTAGCAGGGTCCTCAGGGTTAATTTCCTCGCGTTAGAGAAGATGACATCTGATGCATCTCTGAGCAGGATGTCTTCATTTGGCATTAAAACCTAAACCATAATAATTTTCCTTTTGATAGAAAGCATTTATTTAACATTTATATGGTTCCACCTACGGTGAAAATCTGTTTTGACTCATCCTCTGATGATTAAGTAGGGTGTAATGAATCTCGAGTGGATCTAATAATAAGCATCCTTGAACCACTAGATACAAGAGTATTGATCAAAGTGGATACTTGTACGAGTGAAACCACAACCCCTTAACCTACCTCGAATTGGCTCGTAAAGAGCGTAATGGATATTAAATTTATTATCTAAAGCTAAGAATACACTAAACCATAAAAGCACCAAGTATTATTGAAAGCACAATAGAAGGCTTTAAACCTAGAAATGAAAATTTGGGAACGAATGACAAAACTGTTTGCATGAAAAACGGTGGAACCATAGGTAGCCTAAGATCTCACCCGTGACCTTTTACTTGAGAAGGGAAGTGGTTTTAGCCAGCTCATCCTCCAAGAGTTGTCATCCTTGGAGGGGTGTTTGGCATAAGAAAGGGAGAGAAAATGAGAGAAAGAGAGAAAACTAGAAGATAACGTATGTATGCGAAGAGAAAGTTGAGTTTACGAAGCTTTATAAGGTGGCTTATATAGCCCGACCCGAATGTGAATCTGAGAAAGCCCTAACTTTGTTTTTGGCTAATACAAGGGACAAGTAAGTAATACCAAAATATGAAGTCGGTTGGCATTAATTACAGATGACGAGCGACGGATTTCGACATGCTGCCTTTGCATTTAAGCTAACTAAGCGAAGTGTAACTGCTTGAGAAATTCCGCGAAGACGCGAGAATTGAGAAATTTAAGCTATCAGCGATAATTTTGGCGCTAGCCTAGCGAAAATCCGAGTTTCTCACTAGCGACTCGCGTTCCATTGGCCAGCATTCCTGGCAGCCTTCTCTTCCATTTTCTTCTGCTTCATTTTTTCTATTTTTTCAGCCCCTCTTCTTTCCTTTCTAGTCTGATGCGATGTTGAGTTTGACTCGAGTGTAGTGCTTGGATCGACTCTCAACAATGTTGGCATGATTAGCTAGCAAGCGCAAAAATTGCCATAAAATCTGCGTCCCGATAGAATGGTAAGGGACTTATGCTGTAAGTGGGTTAATTATAGCAAATTAGTACCACCAAGCGCTTAAAACCTATTAAAAATAGGGTTCAAAATAGCACTTTGGGCACTATGTCGATTATACCCTCCTTAAAGTTGTGCATGCTTCCTCAAAATCCCGAATGTGTGGTATGGTTTCATTTTCCATACCATGTGAAATGTGGAAGCGAGGGCACCGGTAGGGTCTCAACTAGCACATCGAGCGGGAGGTATGATGCGAGAAGAACGCAACTCTGGGAGGGTGTATGTGATCCCCTCATTGATCCCCATGCTGTTGGGATTTGCTTGGGGGTACCACTGCGACTTTCTTTGTTCGCCGGGTGGGGATCCGCGTCCAGCGTGTACCGGATTTCATGACCTTGCTGGCTGGTGCACTCACTCTTTACTTGATCTACGATATCCTGTGTATCCCGGTCTTGCATAAGCACTGTTACCTGAATGAAACAAAACAAGAACTTTCCAACAAAGCTTGCGAAAGGTCGGTGTTAGCGAAAACAAAGCGGCGTAAGAAATAAAAGCCCGGTCACCGATGGCGCCAAGTGAAGAAAACTTGTAGTTAAAGCAAATGAAATTCAAAAAGGATTAAAGGTCACTACGCTCGTAATGTAAATTCTGAGTACACATCGACTCATCATCGTGGTTTTGGCACCATCCGACAGCGGCGCGGGTGGTACGGTCGATGCCACGGTAGGGTGATCGGAATCAACAATATTTGTTTCCTATGTTCCTCCTACTGCCGTAGTCAAGCTACTGCAATATAGCGGTCTAGGGTCGAACACGGGGATGGGTTTTCATCCCACAGAATGATTCCATCAATGGCGAAAATGGTGAGACTTTTGTTTGGATTTTGGATTTGGTTAACAGTGGAGGTTGATTGTTCACTCGTTGCTTTGTTATGGCTTAAAATGAAGTGTGAAATATGGTAACCTTGAAGGCTTGGGTCACTAGCTTCCACGATAACACATGGGGTATTACGGTGTCTCGAGGGTTATTTCCTCGCATTAGGGCAAATGACATATAATTAACCAAAGCAGGACCTGTGTTTAGCTATGAAACCTAACCTAAAACCACTCCTATTTGAGTCAAATCAATGCTTAAGCATTCAAAAGTCCCATTCGAGTTTGAAACCACAGCATTTGCCCTCATTTCAATGGCTCGTAAATGACATCTAAAGGATATCCACGGTGCATCTACCATTAAGAATGCGCGCTCAACTACTAGCATGAAGCAGTATTGACCAAAAGGAAAAGACATTAAATGGATTAAACCCTAGTTTGGAAAGTTGAACCATAAATCGTGCAGCAGCATTCAAAGCATGAGGACAACCTGCGACCCCCGAAACCAGGCCTTGACCCTGCTTCAGGCGCGAGGCTTGGCGGCATCCCTTGAGTTGTCATCCTCGAGGGGGTGGTGGCAGTGGAATAAAATAGAAAGAAGGAGAGAGAGAAAGAGAGCGAGAATAAAAGCCTAAAATGAAAAGGCTGAAACTATATTAAAATAAATAGTTACTTAGGATTCTGGTTGTGAGGGCTTATATGGCAGACCCCATGGTGTGGAAATGACAAAAAGTGCCCTAGAAAATGTGAAGAGGAGATTTTTAAGAAAACGGGAATAAATGTGTAGAACGTTATCAAAGCAGCGTTGTCGTTTAGAATCCAAAAATACAAAAAATACCAAACTACATTTAGAGCGATTTGGCTATCGACAGGAATTTGCTAACATGAAAAATTTGTCAATAACTGGCATTTATTCAACTTCATGAAATTTCACGGGAGATGACCGAGGAGTTTTTGGTGGCAGATTGAGTTTTGGCTGACTGGCTGTGAGAAATTTTGGCTGGATTAAATTTTTCTCTGTTGTGGGTTTTGCTTTGATCTTCGGCCTGAGAGTGCTAGCGGTCGTAAGCAAAGATCCTTGGACTCTGCACCTGACTTCTTTGCTTCTTCATTTCCTTGTGCCTTTATTCTCTCAGCACATGTTTCACACTGAGCTGTACCCATTACACCACTGTGCCCGGACTGTTCCCTGTGTAACTTTGCAGTGAGAGGATTAAGCCCTGTGACTCTTAAAGCCAGGACAGCCTTCCAGTGAGCCTTTTAGTACCCAGAAGCCTCACCTGCCGCGATTGTAAATGAAATGCAGAAACTTTCAGCGTGAACTTTTATGTGTGACTTTGCACTTTGACCTTCTGTTACCTTCTCTCACAACACTCAAAACTTCACGCCAAGCAGGGTTCAATAGCACTTTTTGGGCACTAATAGTCATTTAAGGCATTTACCACTACGGCTATGATACCACTTCACCAGCTTGATTGCCCTGCAGCTGGCTGTCATGACATACCTTCTGATAAGGGTTCTTGGCCTCAAGTGCTTTAGACATGGTGCCGACCTAGTGCTTGCCCTAGACACGGTGCCTCGGCAGTGCCATGACGTACAAAACGAAAGTGCCTTGGCCTAGTGCATGCACGAGTGCGGTGACTCGGCCTAGTGCATGCTGAACCGCGGGCTCAAGCTTTGGTGCTGACCGCGCACAGAAAGATGCCTACGTTTTAATGCATGCTGGGCTTTGTGGTGACTCAGCTTTAGTGCATGCCTAGACACACTCTGGCGAGTGATCATGACATGCCCCAGATAGATTGCGCCAGGCTACTGGTGCATGCCTATGCCAATTGACTCGGCCCAGTGCGGCCTTTGGGAACACAGGTGCCTCGGCGCGTGCCATGACATGCTTCTAGACAAGGTGCCTTCGCACAGGGTGTACTTTCAAACACGACTGAGCAGTGGCGGGCGAACCGCGGTGCATGACGCATTGCTGCATCGCACGAGCTTGCGTTACGCCTCGGCACAGTACCATGACAAGCTTTGAACAAAGGTTCTCGATTACGGTGCCACCAGGCTGCGGTGCGGCGCTGAGTGCCGCGATGCCTAGGCAATGCCTCGGCGGTGCATGCCTAGGAAGTATTGCCCGATCTCGATGCCATGCATAAAGTAGTTGCTTGCTGACACAGTGCCACTGACATACCTAGATAAGGTTCTTGGCTAGTTCTTGCTGGCTTGTGGTGCCGACTGAGTGCTTGCTGGCGATGCTCTTTTCCAAGGCCACTGGTCGCATGAGCATGCCTGAACGGGCGTCACTTTATTACATGCTTTGGCTCGCGGTGAGCTCACTTTAATACAGCCACGTTGCGTTGCCCTGGAGTTTGTTGACATGCTGAGTAATTGCGCTGGCTTTGTTGGTGCCACTAGACACCTGGAAGCGTGACTATTTGGCATTGTACTAATATGCCGCCCTAGGCTAAATATTTCACGATCGTCTGATGAGGGAGTCTTGCCCGGCTCAGTAGCGCTAGGGAAATCAGGCATGGCGAATGGGAAACAAGTTGCGGGGCCTGGCGGCCAGGCCGAAGCACGCCACAGTGAGGAGAGACGAAGCAAGTAATACGGATTTGGGGCGCCACCGGTGGGCATCCACGGCACTCTACGGCCTGGGGGCTTTGGGGTGTGGCGCGAGGGTGCGAGAATCGGTATGGGGGAATGTCGACAATATATGGGCGAGAGCCTTGGGTGCCGGCCTGTCAGGGTGCCGACGGGTTCCTGCATTTTGGGGTGGCGGGGAGGGCTGGGTGGAGACCTCCACGACGGGAGGCTTGCTCCTCTGGGCGAGGGGGAGAAAGACTCAGGGCTGGCTGGGGCTCTGGGCGGGAAAGGACTCCCATTTAGAAGGACTCCCAGAGCGGGGAGGACACACTCCTTTGTGGGACTGGCGTGGGCCCGTGTATGGGAGTTTCATTCGATCCGGGACTACTAGGCGGGAAGGATTGCGTTGACATAAATTGAGGCCAGAGTTAGTAGGACTCTTGGTCATTGTATTGTACTAGGATTGCCCTTAAGCATCATATAAAGAACTTTGCGCGCGGTTGATCATGTATTAGAGTTGGATCCATAGAAAAGCATAGAGCATCAGAAATTGGGACTTGCTTTTGAATATGCGACGCGTGGCCTAATAAATCACGAGTTGGGGAAAGTGCAAATGCGCCACTTGTGTTAGAAGGAGTGTGAAGGCATTGAGAAAGGTGCCTAGTGGGTTCCTAGGCATGCTTGCTTGAGCTTGAGGGAGCGTGTGACAGTAGATATCAGTACGGATGGCTAATGAAGCGATTTGATGCGTTTGCATGGAGCAGTGCAGGATAGGGCTGGGAGGGTGAGCGCGCGAGGGTGTGTCCGGGCTGGCGGCGGGGGTGACGACGGCGGGGGGAGAATGCCACCCTTTGGGCTGGATGGCGGTTGATGTGTAGATCTGTTGGCGATACGGCGTGAATCGATGGAGACTCGAGAGAAGGTTGTTGAGGAACGGATAAAGTCATTCCATGACCGAGATCTGGAACATGATCGAGGGTTAAGAGGGGCAGGGATCAGATCTCTAGAGGGTAGTCGTGTTGCTAAGCGAGTGGTGAGGCACTTTGGCTATTGGGATAGCCTCTTTATGAGTGTTGATGCGTGAACCCAGCCTTTTGGTTTACCACGCAGGAAGCATAAAGACTTGGAGAGCTCCCTCACAGGGACCATGGAGCAATACTTCGCCATTTGCTGCCGATCTGGGTGGGTGACGGTAATGATAACCACTTTATGTATTGACGGGTGATCTGGCTTTAAATTGTTGGACGAGGAGCATTTGCTACGACTTATTTATTTATTGGCGGGCAGCGAAAGATGAAATTTGGGAGATCTTGAAAAAATTTGAAGGATGGGTTCTTGCCCACGATATCGTGGATGGCGGGTGTCTTTGAAGCTGGCAGGCGGCGCAGTGGGGGAACTTCATGTGAAAAGAAGTTTAACTCATTGATCCTTGACATCAAGGACATGTCAGTCGTACGTTGACTTCATGCCCCGGGATTGCAAGGATGGGCTCAAAGCGGCGAGGAGGCAAAGGTGTCCCGAGAACTTGCCCTCACGATGTCTGTAGACGGACTACTATCCAGGCTACGGTGGAGCTCTTCCTGCACAGCACTCCTCGAGAAAGGGAAGGAATTTGGGAACAAAGGTCGGGCCCGGAGGTCGGATGCAAAGACACCTCGAGTGGAGGCAGGGTTGGAAGAGGCTGCCGAGGATCTGCGGGGCTAAAGTGGGGGAGAAGGGGACTTCCTCACAAACTACCAAGTCGTCGGGATGCCTTATCTGCAATGGGCCACATCGAGCGAGGGATTGCCCAAAGAAGGAGAAGCTCAATGCACTCATGGCCGAAGACGAGGAAGATAGCGGGGTAAAGATCCTGAGCAATGACCCTCTTCGGTTGTTGAATGCGATGTGGCCAGGCGACCGAGGGCTGATGTATGTTGAGTTGCTGACTGATGGGTAGAAAATTGTGGCATTGGTAGACAGTGGGGTAACCCACAATTTTGTATCAACAAAGGAGACAACTAGACTCGGATTGAAGCTCTCGCTAAAGATGACATCAAGCTCAGAGTCGTAAATAGCCAAGCACGAGAACGTGGTATGGCGGCATTGGCGGTCAAATGGGGGGATTGAAGATGCAGATAAACTTCCTTAGTGTTCCTTTTGGATGATTTTGATTTCATTTTAGGCAACGATTTCTTCAATGAGCCAAAGGTAGCCTTGTTGCGCACTTGAATGGTATTGATCATGGATGAGAGCCGGCCACGTGCTTTGTGGCCGACATCGACAAAGCGCTAAGAGACTTTCGGGAGAAGACAGCATGCGCCTGCTTGACTCGATAAAGGCCTTAGGAAGGGCGAGCACACATATGTCGCAACAATGATCAAGATCAAGCCGGACAAGCAACTCGAAGTGCTAGATTCCATAGCCCCCATACTGAGGACATTTGTCGATGTTATGCCTCCCAGAGTTACTAGAAAATTTGCCGCAGGAAGGCGAGACGGATCATCGAATGGGAACTCGTGATAGGGTCGAGAGACCTCACCGCAGCTCCTTGTCGGATGACTCACCAGGAGATTGAAGTTGAGGAAGCCGGTTAGCGAGTTCTTCGGATGCGGTGCAGTCCCGACCCCTCAACACCGTATGGAGCACGATGCTTGTTTCGAGAAGAAGCAAGATGGGATGCCCGGTGTGTGTGGATGCAGAACGGACAAAGTCACGATCAAGAACCGAAAATATCGATACGCTTTTGGCTGCGAACATTCGTCGGTTAGCGAATCGAGTACTTCACCAAGCTAGACTTGCGATCGGGATATTGGCAAGTGCACATGGCTGAAGGGGATGAGGAAAAGACTACATGTGTAACACGGTATGGAAGTTTTGAATTTTTAGTTATGCCTTTTGGTTTGACTAATGCTCCCGCTACATTTTGTAACCTCATGAATGATGTCCTATTAAAACTGCTGGATTCATTAGGTGGTGTGGTATGCCCAGACGACATGGTGATACGGCGAGCTACGAATCACGTGGAGTACGCTAAGATAATTAGCAACGAACTAAAGAAGCGAGAACCCGATTATATGTCGAAAAGAAAGTGTGAGTTTGCCCAGGCCCAGAGATCGAGTTTTGGGTCATCGATTTCAATGTCGGGAGATAGGTGGATGGTGCGGTGGCGGCGGTCGGGTGGCCGGCCACGACCCGAGGTGGCCAGACGATCGTTATGACCCTGGCACAAACTGCCATGAAATTTATATTGGAGCTATTCCAAGGCGGCGGTGCTCTCACCCAGGACGCACGAAAAGAGAGGTAGAGGCCAGATGGGTGCCCAGGCGCGCCGCTTCAGGTCGCCACGACCATCTCGAGCCGAGTTTTGAGACGCTGCGACCCAGGTGCCTTTTGAGTTCATACCGTGGGATGTGTCGGGCGAGAACCACTGGGTGGAGTGGCAGTGCGAGGGGGCATCGGTAGCGTCGAGTGCGGGAGGTTGGTCTTAAGGGAGGAAAGGTACATCGCCCATGAGAAGAAACGGATGAGGGGAAGATACGGCGCTATGCACTGAACCACCGCGATGCTGGGCGGCATTGCCCGGCCACATGCAGAGCAAGATACCTGAATACAGTGCATGCTAGACACGGTGACTGACTGCGACCCTAGTGCATGCACGGAGACCGTGCCTCGACGCGGTGCCATGACACATGCCCCTGAGACAATGTGCCTTGGCCTAATTTGCATCACTGAACAGGTGACTTGGCTTTAGTGCATACCTGAACCGCGGTGCCTCGGAGTAGTGCCAACACATGCGCCCCTGGAAGTAATTGTGCCTCGGCACTGGCGTTGCATGCCTGAGCAAGGTGACTCGGTCTAGTGCGTACTGAACCTGATGCCTCGGCGGGTGCATGACATGCCTGAGCAAGATTGCCTCATTTAGTACATGCCTAGACACGGTTTCTCGACTTAGGGCAAAGACATGCCTAGGCACGGCGCCTCGACCTAGTGCATGCTGGAAGCGCGGTGCGCCGGCGTGCTTGCTGGGCAAGGTGCCTCGGCACAGTGCCATGCGGCCGAGTGCCTGTTGGATTCCATGACGCATGCCCCAGGCAGGTTCCTTGGCTTTGTAGTCGTACTGAGCAGGAGTGCCTACTGGTGTATGCCTAGGCAGAAGCCTCGGCCAAGTGCATGCTGAACCGCGATTCCTCCAGCCCTGAGTGGCATTACACGCCTAGGCACGGTATTTCGACTTTAGTGCATGCTGAACATTGTTGCTTTCGACTAATACATACTGAACACGGTGCCTCGGCTTAGTGCATACCTAGACACTGTGACTCGGCCTAGTACATGCCTAGACACGGTGCTTCCGCCTAGTGCCATGACACATGCCCTAGAAAAGGGACCTGGCTTTGAGTGGCACTTTAGATAAGGTGGTGACTCGACCCTAGTGCGTTCACCCAGACACGGTGCCTCGACTGGTACCATGACATGCCCCAGAGTAAGGTTCCTCGGCTTTAGTGCGTACCTAGACAGCACGTGCCCCAGGCACAGAGCCATGACATGCCTAGTGTCACACCCTCACTCATGGAAAGCCCCTCTCTTGATCATATGGTGCTATGAGGGCTTATATAGGGAGGTGGGAAGTTTCTAGAGACTTGGAGAGACCTCCCTTTGCTAGAAGAATATGGAAGGTTCTAGAAGATTCCGGAGAAGTCCACACTTGTGTGGAGAGCATGGAAAAGAAGGAAGTCATCTAGGTTCTTCTAGAGACTTCTTGTAATATGTGTACATACTAGAATACTCTAGAATTCTCTAGGCTTATAGAGAACCTTCAAAGGTTCAGACATAAAGGAATATTGTATATAAGGAGGTGGCCTCACTTTGCAAACCACAGTCAGAGCTTCACCAGCATTGTAAAGGAAACCAATTCTTCCCAATAAAGAGCACTTTCTTCCTACGCACGCCAAGTGTTCTCTCAAGTTCTCT